>JAUTBV010095327.1:0-17214 GCA_032361325.1 Lepetodrilus fucensis
ATATTGAGTAGACCAGACAATATCCTATGTCATACTGAGTAGACCAGAGAATATCCTATGTTATATTGAGTATACCAGACAATATCCTACGTTATACTGAGTAGACCAGACAACATCTTATGATATTCTGAGTAGAGTGGACAATACTATACGTAATATTGAGTAGAGCAGACAATATCCTATATTTTCAGTCATATAGCATTACACGGGACTGGTGGGATGACTGATGAATTGAGTTACATTCTCAGCAGGGATACTGTTATTACCTAGTGATGACACACTACTTTAATTAATTGGGACAGATATCTGGCACACTACTGTTGCAGTGTTAATTACATCGTTATTGATGCTCAGACTTATTACATTAATAGTGAGTGCATTACCGGTATTGTTTTATGTCACAATAAGAATCTTTCACCCATACGTGACAATTATTATTACTTTAATAGAAAATCTGTATGATTTTAATTTGTGTGAAGTGCACTATAAATATGGTTTCACCTGAAATAAGTATAGTTTGAATGAAAACATTTTCATTAAAGCTTTCTTTCAAAGAACAAGTTGCTATCGTTAAAAAAGATGATTGGCAAACGTTTTTCCCAGACATACTGCGGTCATTCAGTGCAAGTGCCTAGACAATAATGCAGTCAAAATAGATGTATAATTAGTTAAAAACAAAGCTCAATTACTAAAACTGATAACCGTGTTTGTTTTTATCTGTTATCTTGCAATCATTGCAGTGACTCTATCCGGCATGGTTCCTATCTTCTTACACACTGTCTACAGTGGTCCTCTAGCACTAATTGGCCCCTTGCCTCATAGTTATATGTGTTAATATTGTCAGTATGACAATATAATCATGTGTACAGACATCAGTATACACATTGTCTCAAAGATAAAGACAAAAACTGTATTTACACGCCACGTGATGCTTGCCCTAGTCGCAAAAACAATCATATAAACAATCATATAAACAATCATAAAAAGAATGGTGTTAAAAGTGCTGTTAGGTTAATAGCCCAACCCTTGAAGTGACCATAGTTAATCACAGGTAGAATGGCCATAATACACTGACTAAGGTGTCCAATGGCCCGCTACTGTCCAGGCTTTGTGTTTAAGATCTGCTTCTTATTGAAACAAGCCGCTAGCTCCATTATACTTACAGCTCGCTGTGTTTACACGCAGGACATAAACAACAGTGGCAATTACTCCAGTCAATCGGGTTCCAATTGTAGATATACAGGGGTCATTTACATAGTTAAAGAGGTCAATTCTCCGTATACATTTAATATATTTGTCATGTAGAAACATTTTCCGCATCCAGAATATATTTACAAAAATAATTTGATGGTGGTAAAAAAATTATCCTAATTTTTTTATATATTAAAGGTAGGTTCTTAAATATATGGCAGTGACAGTTATATTGGTATAACTATTACCCCCATATCAATTTCAAGTACTTATTCCACAAAGGCCGGAAGTCAATGACACTGGTATGATTAACATAATGCTCCAACCATTACTGGCAATAGCCATGATATATATACAACATGCTAATGTCAAAAGCAAACAAATTATTTAGACAATTGACTGTGTGTGCGTGATATGTGACATGATATATCTGCCACATGTTTAAAATGAACACATGTACACTTCCAGGGGTGGTCAGGCGAGATATCGGACTCCCATGTGAACGGTCAGAGAAGGAGGTGGTGGCCATATTAACATACCTCGGCAGCACAGAATGCTTTTAGACAAATGTCAAATACCTCCTAGGTAAAAGTTTGAAGACAAAGGGTGTGATGGGGATTGATTCTTGTCAGACATTAACAGTGAGGTGTTAAACTGTTTCCGCCAGTCTAAGAATTATCTGTCAAGACATGCTCATGTTAAATGTGACTCACAAACACCCATTCATGACACATACATGACAATAAATGTACGGTCAAGAAATGTCTTAATAATATTCTATGACTGCAATAGTAGGATTCTCCATAATTGTTATTATTTTATATCTTAAAATTAATAATATTAAAATTGGGGGTTTGACCAACAATATATTAAAATTTCACATACTACTGGTATAAGCTACATATGTTGACATATGATGCTGGGTGGTAAATGTTTCATGCCTATTACATGCCTAATATTACATAGAACTGTATGTTAATTTCAGAGCTGGGAATACATTTCACTTGCATCACATGGGTGAGTTATCTCACGAGACATCCGTCAAGTGTCATCACATGTATGTGTGATTGATATCAGAATGATGTCATGTTCAGCAGAAATATCCTATTAGATATCAGGAGTGAGATGATATCATCCATCATATCTACTTGGAGTTGTCCTGTATCTTACTATATTGAGTATAACAGTCACAGTTTTCCTGTATCTTACTGTTGAAGCACTTGAGTTGTCCTGTATCTTACCATTAATCTTACCATTGAGCCACTAAGAGTTGTCCTGTATCTTACCATTAATCTTACAATTGAGCCACTAAGAGTTGTCCTGTATCTTACCATTGAGCAATTAGAGTTGTCCTGTATCTTACCATTAATCTTACCATTGAGCTACTAAGAGTTGTCTTGTATCTTACCATTGATCCACTAAGTTGTCCTGTATCTTACCATCGAGCCACTAAGAGTTGTCCTGTAACTTACCATCGAGTCACTAAGAGTTGTCCTGTATCTTACCATCGAGCCACTAAGAGTTGTCCTGTATCTTACCATTGAGCCATTTAGAGTTGTCCTGTATCTTACCATCGAGCCACTAAGAGTTGTCCTGTATCTTACCATTGAGCCAATTAGAGTTGTCCTGTATCTTACCATCGAGCCACTAAGAGTTGTCCTGTATCTTACCATTGAGCCATTTAGAGTTGCGCTGCATGGTCCTCAGTTGCGTGGATGGGCCGAGGTTGCGGTTGATGGCGGGGTCACGGCCGGTGATGTCGATGATGGTAGCGGTGTAGAGGTCGCCATTGGGGGTCATCAGCGCCGTGGCATTCTGGTACGGGTTGTACGGACACCTTCCCTGGCCATCGATCGTGTCGTTCACCAGCTCCAAGTTGTCAGCCTGGAGCGACAGACAGTACCCGTATATACCATGGTCATAGTTATATCTTGACAGAAATAATCATGTTTTCCTTGCTTGTCTTACCATTAATTAATTATAACAGTTAGTTAGAGTAGTCCATGTTCCTGAAGCTATTGTACACGTAACAACATCGTAACAACATCGTAACGACATTGTTAAGTCTTCATGGAGGACAATTTTACTCTTTCGGGATCATAATTATTTTCTCCATGGCCCATGTATTTTAGTATTTAGTGTGTACTATGCTACAGTATTATTACTACTATTATCATCATTACCTGTCTCCAGGTGCACTGAGGCTTGTAGGCGTTGGTTCCACAGGCAAACACCCGGTCTTCATGCAGGAGTAGAACTCTGACAAAGTTGTGGCAGTTCTCCGCCGCCTGACCTTTGGCTACGCAGAACTTGACCGTCAGGTCGTCCGAGTTCCAGGTCACCTCCTCCAGGACATCTAGAGAGTCAAGTGACAGCCGGAACAGGCCGTCCCTGGCGCCGACCAGCAGCTGGTCTCGCTGACTGTCCACTGTCAGCTGGACGTACCCCACCAGGTCAGAGTGCGAGAAGATGTTGAAGTCGCTCTCCATCTCTGGAAGATACAGAAGACATCAATGGTTAAATGATAGTCACAAGAGAAAAGAACAGGGTGCTGTGTATGGAAAGTCTCAACTCTCATCCGTTAATAGTCCTTAACCCTCTCCATGTTATTGGCAACTGGAGATGCCCATAGAGCAGTGTCTGTGTGTCTGTGTCTAATTCAGCAGGGAGAGAGTTAAATCAATGGCCTGATACAGGGTTTAGTTCCACAAAATGATGACACTGTCCTGAGAGTCACAACTCCATGTAACTGTATACTGTGTCACACATGTCACATGGAACTCGATCAAAAAGGGAAAATTCTAGCATGGTATAAATAATAGTAAGCTCACTTTATAATGCACAATGTCCTCACAGGAAAGCAAGCTGAAAGTTCTGCATTATTATTACCCCAGTCAATGGATCAATGTGCATTCATTGCACCTTCTCAACTCTGTGGCAGGTATACAATGATGCCTTTTCAGGCACTAGAAGGTTAATTCACACATTCCATCTAATCCTACCAGATAGGGAGAGGGTTAATGGAGTAAACCTTTTAGGTACATCTGTTGTCAATGTTGTCAAAGACTGAAGGGAGTGTTATATGTATATGTATGTGATGTGCAGTGAAGGCAAACATGCACCACAGCTAAAAGATTGACTACTCATCAGACTAGGATTATCTTCATTCAGACATTCTTACATCTTGACGCAAAACACGAAATAAAATCAGAGTTGCGTAGCTTTCCTCATTGTTCGCCAAATCCACTAGACGTGTAATCTACCATCACGGAGTGAAACGTGAACATCATTTTCCACAACATCAATAACACTGTGACATCTAGCCCGGCTGTAATAAGCAGCTGTCGAGCTTAACCCAATGTGAAATTACATATTGTTGACAGCGTAAATAACGGCTTATCATGTGCGAAGAGACTGTTTTGCCCTATGTTGTAATCGATGATAAGGAACAATTCCTTGGCAGCCTGAGTTGCTGTCGTAATGAAACCCTCCGCTGAAAGCACGGCCATTGTACGCGGCAGACAATATTGCACAAAGATTGATGGCTTGCTTTGAAGTGAAACCAGAGATACGTTGCATATCTAGACGACGATAACTGGATAACCGTTGATAATGGTAGTCTCCTATTTTCAGCTTAATTATAATGGTTATAAAGTACTGTTATATACAAAGTTAATTGCATGATTCTAGGATCCTAATTTTATGTATTTTTGGACTGCTAGTATGTGCCAATCTTGTAATCCGCTGTGTATTTGCTTTCTACATAATTGTCTAGCAGAAACATTATGATAATAAATTTTAAAAAAATTGGGATTAAATAAATACAGTACAGTATATTATAGTCTTATTATATCAGAAAAAGGATGATTAGACTAGACTAGACTAGACTAGAAAGGTGTTTATGGTCATTGCAATCAAGATAAATGGTTAACTTTTCTGTGTCTTATCTTAGGTGATAACATATTTGTTTTGGATAAAAAATAGTGTACATTTTCAGTGTTCAATATACATACTTGTCAACCTTATTCAATATGGTGTTTTAACTGCTAGCTTGTCTGAAAATGTCTTCAAGATTGTGCTATGTTTTACATATGCAGGAAACCCTCTTTGTGTTTGCTTACAGAAAGTTAACACCATGAGGTTCAATGGGAGACAATGTAGACTTTCTTGAATTCTTTGTGGCTGGGTGGAGAGTGTGTGTTTATACAAGGACCACAACAAACCCGGGAGTGTTTAGAGCTTAACTGTGAAACTACAGGACCTGTGAACAACCACTGTGAGATGGTGAACAGACCAATGAGAATGGTAAAGCCATTTCAGAAGGAAGTACTTGTAGATTCACTTGTTAATTGGTGTGAATAGTTAAAAGGTGTTCCTAATTGTTGTATTTGTGTAGATATTTGCTAATGAAAGGATTTTATTTTTATTTTTTGAGAAAAAGTGTTTGTTAGTAAGCCTAAGTAACTATTGTAAAGGAAAGCAAATACAATAGAATTACTTAAGAATTTTGATTTTCAATTTTCATTGGGTTCATTAACCTTCTTCATGCCAGATATTCTCTAAATAACAGTGCCTGTTGTCTAATCCAGAAGAAATTTTGTGTAACTACCGTCTCTCAGCTTTATTAAAATTTTAAAGAAATAGAGGAAAAATGTAGAATATGAAAATGATATAACCCCAAAGTTGTTGATGGTATGATAAGAATCTGAAATAACTATCTGCTACAGTAAGAGCCATGAGCCAAGGCTGATACTGAAGAAGCAAGACTGACCACTGCACACTAGTCTTTTCTGTACTGCAAATGAGACTGGCCTCCACTGTGGAGAAGATACTAGACCTTCCAGATGGTGCTGAAGGAGATCCAGATATTTCAGGAGTACAGAATTGTGACATTAACAATCGAAAATGAACAATGGCCCATTGTGTTTTACCTACACATACTTATACTTGAACACATTTTCCACATGACAGCTTTCTTACCAGAACATGTCCGCTGGTTATATTCAGTTGTAGCATTGCACTCAATTTTACCAAAGCGATATTATCAGCATCAAACATCAACATGATCAATAGGCTAAATTCAAAACTCCAACGTGTATAGCCAGACCTTCAGGCAAGAAATGTCAACAAGTTTCTCGCTGGTTCACCAAAGTTCAACAACCAATCAGTGTAAATGTTACAGAAATACCACTGTTTTTCAGCTGCAGGCATATCTAACAAATTGATGGGTTATCAGATGCCAGCATACTCGGGATATCTGTTGAGAAGACTAGACTGCATAACAGGTTTTCCTCCAACCTCAACCAGGTCCCTATTATAAATGCATAGTACACTATCATGCTCATTGAATCATGGTCAAAGTTCTCTGGGCGATATGATACATCACTATCTCTGATGATCAGATTTTATACATGCTTCAAATGTTCATCAAAGCATCATACAATGCAATGATATCGTTGATTGGATATGACTGCTGTAATGCTTGTATTTGAATTAAAATGGAATCCCATCAATTTCCTTTACTTGTAAATAATTGAAGTAAATATTCTTCCTGGAGTTACGCCCAGTGGAAGAAAATGAAATGAATCCTTCCAGTTGTTAGAATCTAGATAAGAATGAAAAAAGTACCCGGTGAGGTGATGACACTTTGGTTTTAAACATACATGTTTTAGTTTCAGTGTCAAATAATTGTTTTAAAATCAATGTTTCCTTTCTATGTTTCTGACACGGGCATCTATTTCACACATCAATATCAGATATCTCTTGTAGAGCTGCTGATGGTCTATTTCACAAGTATACCCCGAAGACGATGTTTAATCTTGGAGAAACATTTACGTTTCACTGCGATGGTGTAATAGGACATGTGAACTGTTCCTGGAATGTTTGCTCAATGAAAGTCTTCAGACGCTAATGGTTTTCTTTGTGCAATAGGGTGTGGACATACAGGCAACATACTGCATTGTGTATTTTCTATCTCCAGGACGTAGTTATCATAGAAAACAATTAAAACTTTCTAAAATTTGCAGAGATAGTTGTTTTACCCTTGAGACCTTTTCCTTCTGCAGATATTTCCAATTCCCTCTAAAGTTGCCGGAATATGTAGAAACTAACTTTAAAACATACTAGCCTGAATAGTGATACAAATAACAAATGTTATGAATTTCTACTAGCCCTTAGGATACCTTTAGCATTGGGAGAAATGGCCCAGGCTAGAGGGCTAGTGTTAATTTTGATCCCTGTATGAACCTACCTGAATACCTATTTTCTGCTGCCTCCAGTTCTAGCACTGGGCTGGTGTATGACGAGAGACTAGCGCGACATTACCATGCCTGGAATTCCGCCTTTACAGAGACGCCGGAGAGGATCCTGGCGCCGTTCCAGCGCTGTCAGACTCTGGGACTCGTGGATCGGTGCAGCAGGATACAGGTGGGCCTCATGTGCGTGGTAGCACAGTAGTAGAACGTTGGGAATTCGGAGCCAATTGTTCCAGGTTCAAATCCCGCCCCGAGGGGCCCAGCATCAATATTCGCGAAAATTACCTTTCTGACGCGATATTGATAGGATGCACTGTCTGGTAGAGTGGCAATGCAGTTATATTTCTTGGTCTTGTCAGTACCAGCCGGTGATCGCAGGTTTACTGCAACATTAAGTGCTTGCGGATGTTGCTGGTTTCCTCCTGCCCTAAACTGACAAGTTGTGATATTAGATTCTAGAAAGCAACTCTAAACCCCAATTTAAAAAAAAGGAAAGAAAACAAAAAGTGGGACTCATTCATCCTAGGTCTGTCAGTACATTCAGTGCAATGGATGTTGCAGGTTTCCTCCTGCCTTAAAGCAATTGACAAGCTGTGATATAAATGAAAGAATATTTAAAGCGGCTCTAAATCCCAAGTATAAAATAAATTTGTTAAAAATTAAAAACAGCCGGTACTCACAAGTTTACTTGCAACATTCAGAGCAATGGATGTTGCAGGTTTCCTCCTAACCTAAACCAACCAACACACTGTAATATAAGTGAAAGAATCTTTAAAGCAACTCTAAACCCCAATTATAAAATAAATACAAAATATAAAAGTAGACTTGTTTGTCACCAGGCGAGACCAGCCACAGAACAAGAGATGGTTATCCTGCACAGCAAAGAACATATCCGCATGTTGAAGAAAACGGCATCCTTGTCCGAAGCAAATCTCAAGATTTTCTCACAGATGTTCGACTACATCTATTTTCATAATGTGAGTATGGAGTTAAGAAGAAATGTATGTAAATAGTAGGGGTGTAACGATGTATCGAACTATCGATAGTGAGTTGTCCGATAGCAATGCATCGATAGAGAAATGTTTGTTCAACAAGATTTTGATTTGGGGATTAAATCAAATGATAACAATGCACTATTGTCTTGCATTTTATTAATTAAATACCAGTTATATGTACATTAGCCACTGTATTACAAATAATTAGCCATCTTCAAAAGACTTATTTTTAAAAACAAACTATTGCAATAGTATCGCAATAGAGTTTTCAACTATCGCAATACTATTATAATAGTAGAATTTGCCTCGATAGTCAGTCCTAGTAAATAGTAAACATCAATAACATGAAAATAACATTAGTGCCATGAAATTTACTGTGGGTTTTGATGTTGGAATTTGAAACATTTCATTCCAATATGATGTGCCCATGTCTCCGATTACATGCACAATAAATAGTGCTTTTATGTACATAAAATTAATTTTCTTCTAATTTGTTTCAGAATATTTTCGAAAGTGCTCAACTTGCCCTGGGAAGTGCAATAGATCTGGTGGATCATGTTATTACTGGAAAGGTACATCATCTGCAACTGTAGAACAAGCATAGATTGGTACAATGGTAGAGATATGATATTAATTGGTACAATGGTAGAGATAAGATATTAATTGGTACAATGGTAGAGATAAGATATTAATTGGTACAATGGTAGATGTGATATAAATTGGGCCAAGGCCGTGAATTACGCTGGACATTGAAATAGTGAATTTCGTTGGACATTGTAAAATAGTTCTCATATTTAATTATGTTTTTAAAATTACATACTTCTACCAGATGAATTTATTTTAAAGTAATATTAACTGGTTTTTGAAGTTATATACATTAATATGAGTGTAATTTCTGGTTTCAGATTAGAAATGGTATGGCAATCATTAGGTAGGTATAGACAACTTTAGAGTTTAACGTCACTTTGGGAATCAGTCACCCATTTGCGACAATCTTTTTATGAATACCCGGTAGTCACAACAAAATTGAATAATGGCAATATTTTGAATATTTGACAAGTAAAAATACATTGACCTAACATATGTCAACAAACCATGCTTGTATGTCTTTAACCCTCTCCCTGCTGGATTAGGTACAGATACTGCTCTTTAGGGCATCTATGTTTGCTTCCAGCATGGAGAGGATTAATAGTACTTTGAGCTGAAGTAATAAATGTGTGCTCAGCTCAGAGTTTTGTTCATAAAACGTCATGTACATTTTTAGCTTGAGTAAATTATGTCAGTACTGTAAAAAAACAAAAAACAAAAAATCGTAGGTAAAAGATTCCCGCAGTGACATTAAAAGGACTCATACACTTGGGAGATTTCACCTATGCCCATTTTTATTATAGGGCATATATAATATATAGAACAATATTAGCAAGAATACAAACTTTCAGGCAGGAAATGCCACGCAAACCCATCGAAATACGTCGTTGTACTTGGCGAATATAAACAATCGTTTGTTTTGAAATTGGTGAGGCCTTCTCAACACGAGTTTCTCGCACACGGCGTACACATAACTGGTCTCTGCACGGATTGCATGCGTTTCTCGCGCATGGCACAACGTGGATGAAGTCAAATGTCAATATTGCATCGTCCTGTTCACCTAACACTTAAAATGAGCATAGTTATCGATAGCGGGTCATTTGGAAGGAATCAATCACACTATGTGGTGACGGATCATCAGCTCTACAAGTTTGATTTTGGTGTATGAGTCAGTTTAAACTCCATAATCACTTGCTCAATCAAGGTAAAAAAACAAATAGCAGATGGTACACATCATTGGCTCACATATTTATATCAAATATTCAACGTGTTGTGTCTTACAGACCCCCAGGTCACCACGCCATGAGGCAGGAGTTTAATGGCTACTGCTACCTCAACAATGTCGCTGTGGCAACCAAAGCAGCCATGGACAATCACAACTTGAAGAGGTAATTACTTGCAAGTAAACTTTGTATGTATTTAACCCTCTCCCTGCTCTTTTGGACATCTTCGGTTGCCTCTAGCAGGGAGAGATTTAAACATACTTAATGTGAATTTTGATTAAGGAGAGGAGAATTATCAAATTTTGCTGTAGGGGGTGGGATTGTGTTACAGGATGATTAAACAATTTTTTTTAATTATTCATCTAAACAAACAAACAAACAAACAAACAAAAAATACCTTTTCGATAATTTCCATTACCCTTATAGGTTATCATTAACTTCATAAGGGGGGAGGTGGAATTGTGTTAGGGGAGGATTAAAAATATTTTTTCAATATTTTCCATCGCCATTATCATTAACTCCATTATCATTAAGCTTTCCTTTTCGGCTTCCGTGATCGATTTTGCTCCCATGATGGATGTTCACCTTTATAATCTGTGGAACAGAATTCTCATTGTAGACTGGGACGTGCACCACGGCCAGGGAATCCAGTCTTTCTTCTACAATGATCCAAGGTTAGTTTAGCTCACACTCCTCCTTCAAACTGCATGTCTGATCTACTAACAGCGCTCAGTTATGTAGTACTGAGTCTGCTTCCACAGAATCATAGCACTGTTAGTATTATGCCTAAATTATTGGGTGGGTGGTAGCGCAGTGGTAGAATGTTTGGACTCTGGAACCAAAGGTCCCGAGTTCAAATCACGCCCGGGGGGCTCGGCATCATTGTTCGCAAAAGTTACATTTCTGACGCGATTTGGATAGGATGCGCTGTCTGTAGAGTGGCAATGCAGATATCATCATTGGTACTCACAGGTTTACTGCAACATTCAGTGCTACGGATGTTGTGGGTTTTCTCCTGCCCTAAACTGACAAGTAGTGATATTCGTGAAAGGATCTAGAAAGTGACTCCACAATTCCCCCCCCAAATGTTAAGTTGTACTAGGTCTGGGAACAATCATAGCACTGTTAGTATTTGGCCTTAGTTATTTGATGACATGACCCCAGGATTTTTTTTATGAGATAACTTTGGCTCAGTTGGTCTGAAATGTTTTACGATTAGGTTTAGTTATCCCCAGTTGCTTTCCATCAAGAAAATATAAAAGAACTATGAAGGAAATTTATTGCATTCTTTTTGCATTTTAATCCTGTCAATTTATCAAGCCATGATATTAGTGAAAGAATTAGCTCCACAAAAGTAGGATTGGGTTAGTGTTGTTCCCAGTTTGCATTATGTATTCATTTTATTAGATTCTGGAAAGCATCTCTAAACCCCAATTTTAAAAAAAAAGAAGAAAAAGAACCAAAAGAATATATATTTTTATTGGTTTTATTTAAATTTTGTTTCTATTTTTATTTATAGAGTATTATATTTCTCAATTCACCGCTATGAACATGGAGAGGAGTGGCCACATCTTCGGGAATCCGACTATGATCATGTTGGAGCGGGCGCAGGGAAAGGCTTCAATATCAATGTTCCTTTAAATGAGGTGACTACTAGAATGTTGGACTTCCAAGCCAAAGGTTCAAAGTTCAAATCCCAGTGCCATTTTTGTGAAAGTTACATTTCTGATACAATATTGATAGGATGAGTCGACTGTAACGTGGCAGTGCAGTTATCATCCTTTGTCAGTACCAGCCAGTGCTTGCAGGTTTACTGCAACATTCAGCACTACGGCGGGACTTCGGAGCCAAAGGTTCAAGGTTCAAATACCGCCCCTTGGACCCAGCATCAATGTTCGCGAATGTTACCTTTCTAACATGATATTGATGGGATGCGCTATCTGTAGAGGGGCAATGCAGATATCATCCTTGGTCTTGTCAGTACCAGCCAGTGCTAGCAGATTTACTGCACATTCAGCGCTATGGATGTTGCGGGTTTCCTGCTGCCATATACTGACAAGTCGTCATGCTAGTGAAATAATCTAGAAAGTGACTCTAAACCCCAATTTAAAAAAAAAAATAATAATATACAAACTGATGTTGAGGGTTTCCTCCTGACAATCTGTGATATTAGTGAAAGAATCTTAAAAGCGGCATCTCTAAACCCCAATTGAAAAATAAATAAATTAAAAATAATGCTGTACATTGTGTGTTGTAGATTGGCTGTGGGGACACGGACTACTTAGCCATATTTCATCACATTCTTCTCCCGGTTGCATACGAAGTAAGTGTGTTTTTATTTTTTAACATTGTTATATTTATCTCTTGTTTGGCAATTTTTTCACAACCCATTTGTCGTTGCAAATGGGTGAAAGATTCCCACTGTGATACTTTTATTCATTTATTCATTTATTCATTAACCCTCTCCCTGCTGGATTAGGCATACGCACTGCTTTTTAGGGCATCTCCGGTTGCTTTCAGCATGGAGAGGGTTAAAGCATTAAGGTGTGATTCCATTAATACAGCTGTGGTCTGGCTCTGGCACAGGTGCGTCTGATTGCAAGTTTGCAATCGGACCCAACTCATTTCACATGCGGAGCCGCATGCAGAGTCGCATACGGCTGGTGTACGACGCGGGTAGTAAACTAGACGCACCTGCGCCGGAGCCGGACCGCAGACATATCAATGGAAACACCTTTAGCCTTTGCTACTTGTCTTACTGATTTTGCTTCATTTTTGTAATTTTCAGTTTAGCCCTGAACTTATTGTGGTATCTGCCGGCTATGACTCGGCCATTGGATGTCCCGAGGTATGTATGATATTTAAAAGGAAGTAATATGTAACGAACTTGAAAACTGTTGTGATTTATATATTTTATCAAAAACCAATACCTGAGATGAGTAAATCAACGAACATATTGGGATTCTCCAGACGATGTTTTCATTAATGTTATTCATCGTTCCTTCAGTACCAGCTGGTGCTTGCAAGTTTACTGCAACATTCAGCATTACGGATGTTGCAGGATTCCTCCTGCCATAAAAACTGATAGACGTGATATAAGTGAAAGAATCTGGATATCAGTCCCAATTAATAATTCAATAACATTAATGTTATGAATTATGCTCCAGTTTATAATTTATTTATTTTTAATTACCTACCTGTGTATGATGTCATTGTCGCTACAGGGCGAGATGTGCGTGACACCTGCCTGTTTTGCTCAATTCGTTAACCTCTTGTCTCCTGTGTCTGCTGGGAAAATTTGTCTTATTCTTGAGGTAGGCTGTGATCAGTGTCCATTTATTATTATTGTAAAGATATATCAACATATCCTCATCACCTATGGGTGAAAGATTCCCGCTGTGACGTAAAACAATAATTCACTCACTATCAACATATCCCAAATTTTAAATACTTTTAATTACATTTTTGTTTGTTTACTTTAATTGGCATTGTTATGCCATGCAAAAAGATGAACAGATTCTTCCCGCTTACTCAATTTCGTAATATTTTCAAGGGAGGTTACTGTAAGGAGTCATTATCAGAAGGAGTGGCGCTCTCTCTCAGAGCATTGCTAGGAGACCCCTGTCCGTCTCTGCAACAACAGACCACGGAACCATGTCAAAGGTATCCCTCAGTATGTGGTAAAAAGCAGTGTAGACTGAACACCAGATATAAAACTCCATCAATTTCACAGCCAGACATGAGGACTTACTCATCTGAGAAGTTACTCATCCTTACATATGTTGGCCAGTGATCGATTATATACATCTTAAAAAAAACCACCAAAAATACCAACACGACATGCAGGCGTGCAAGGCTAAACCTTTACCAGTCTTCGCTGGAAATAAGCCGTCACCAGCGTGTAGATGGGCTCTATTTCGAACACTGCAATAACTCGCTCTAATCCCGGCATGTCTGTGTAAGTTGCGATCTTTCTGTCGCAATGTGAAGTCAGTTCCGTCTCAATATGACGTCAATTCCGTCTCAATGTGACGTCAGTTCCATCTCAGTGTGACGTCAGTTCCCTTCCTTGTGTCTGTCCGTGATATCATGAAGCTCTGACATATCGCTTCTGGTGTATTTCAGTGTAAAAGAGTCCATCATGAACTCGATCAAGGTCCAGCGAAAGTACTGGCGCAGTCTGTGCTACCAAGAGACGCTGACACCAGGACAGAAGTCCACGATGTCTGCAGTGATGACCACGCCCCCTCGGTAAGTTCATTTAACCTTCTTTGTCCTGGAAACAACAGGAGATGCCATATGGGGCAGGGTATTGCTTTCTCGAAGGACTGGTAAGTCCAGGGTTGGAAGTTAGTGCAAAGATTTACAATTTTGAACAAGCCAACGGGCTAGTATGTCAAATAAGAAGAACGATTTCCCTAAAAAGATACTTGCCCATAACAAAAGAAGGTCGCCACGGGCTGCCGGGCGAGTGGGAACTTCTAACCCTGTAATTCTGAGAAGATACCCGTCCTCATATATGTTGGCCAGTGATCGATGATTTACATCTTGAAAAACGAACAAAAAGTAACACGACATGCAGGCATGCAAGGATAAAACGTTACCCATCCTCGCGGGCGTGCGGACGGACAGGCTCTATTTCTAAGACTGTTGATAGTAGGGGGATATTCAGATGAGAGATGAGGTACAAGATGCAGTATTCCTCACGTGTGGGTGAAGCATTCTCACAGCGATGTCGAACAATAATTCACTTCCTGGGTATCAGCACCATAAGCACTTTTATAGCCATCTCTTATACATAGTGATCGGGCACGTACAAAATGTGCTATGACCTCATAGTGGATATCAGAGCTTCGAGAAACGATATTGATGCCTTTCTGTATTATGCTCACATGAGGCTTAGCATAGTCCAGATACACAATGTTCTCATGTGAAACAACAACACTTATACCAGTTGTCAACTATTACTGTTACAAAAGATTTGCATGTGACATCATTTTATTATCCGTAAATGTTGGTATATTTCAACATTTTAATTGTCAGTAATGCTATAATATAATCAGCTACTGATTTATTCTTCTCTTCCAGCCCTGGGGTGAAGTTGCGTACGATTGGTGGAAAACTGGGTGAAGTCCCTTTGCTGCAGGAATGCTACGATGTCACAAATCACGACTCGAACAAGGACACTCTACAGCAGCAGATCCAGGCTCTCATTGACAATACAGACTTGTCTTTACCTAAGCACAAGTGAGTTTTGAAATGCACAATATCAACTGAACACATACCTCAAATGTCTTTTATTTTTTTTCATTTAAAAATTTTTTAAATTGGGGTTTAGAGTTGCTTTCTAGATTCTTTCACTGATATCACAACTTGTCAGTTATGGGCTAGTCCTAGTCTTTCTATCAATGTGTATGCTGATTAAACATTTGCTTCAAAAGTAAAGAACCTTGGTGTTATTCTTGATTCAAGGCATGAAATGAATAGTCAAAGTCAGTGATATTGGCCGAAAGTGCTATTTCCACTTGCTGAATGTGAGCAGCATCTGCCATCTTCTCACTTACCCAGCTACAGCAACGTTTATGAGAACTCTTGTATTGCCCAGACTGGACTACTGCAACAGTTTGCTGTCTGGCATGTCCACTGAGAACATCTCCAAATTACAGCGGCTCCAAAACTCAGCGGCTCGTATCATTGCTAAATCCAGGCGAAAAGACCAGATATAAAACCTGTCCTCAACTCAATACATTGGATATATGTCCAGGAAAGGATTGAATTTGAACTTCTTTCCTTGGTGTATCAGTGTGTTCATGATATGGCTCCAGCATAGCTGTCAGAGCTACTGCAGCTTTATGTCCTGTCTAGGACACTTCCATCCAGCAACCAACATCAGCAAACAGTGCCATCTTGATAATCAAAATCATTTGGCTGTAGAACTTTCACTTTCTGTGCCGCTTCCCACTGGAACTCAGACTTGCACCGCCACTCTCTACCTTTAAAGCTCAACTTAAAACTTGTTCTTTTTTGGCCGATATATCTAAGCATTTTTTCTTGTTTGTAAGATCGTCGCAAATGGGTGAAAGATTTCCGCAGTGACATTAAACTCCATATTCACTCACTCACTTGTTTGTAAATGCTTTGAGCATACCTTATTGGTGTGGAGTTATAAGTGCCCTTATTATTATTATTATTTGAACATAACCTGACTTATGTATGTTTCCATATAGAGTGTGCTTGGTGTATGACGATACAGTACTACTTCATCGAGACAACACCAGTGGGTGAGTAGTGCTTTAAAGACATACAATCACAGATTTTTATGCTTGTTTTGAATAATGGAGAATATAATATAATATAATATAATATACATTGAGGACAGTAATAGGGACGGAACTTAACTTTAAAACTAACTCACCCGTATAATGATATCAATTTTTTTTAAACCATGAAATTTCTACTAGCCATTACGATACCTTTAACAATAGAAGAAATGGATCGGGCTAGTATGTTTTGTATTTATGTATTAATTACTGCTTTATGTCACAGTGGGAATATGTCGCCCATAGTTCTTCATAGAAAATAACAGTTGTACATAAATGTCAGTGGGAGGGTTCAAATTATTGTTTACTTTCTACAAGAGGTTTCGAAGAATGTCCAGAGAGGATTCTCCTCATCTGCAAGAAGCTCCAGGACCTTGGACTGTGGGACAGATGTCACCTGATCCAGGTGGGTTAACATGTCTACAGAGTAGTGCTCCTTTATAGCTGTTCTGTCTGTCCGATGCATGCGCAGTTACACTGTGCGGTGTTGATCCTTGGTAATTGCGCATGCGTCGGACAAAAAGTACAGACAGAACGCAGACCTGCCTACCTTTCCAGTTTCTCCGGTAATGTTTCCTGAGAAATACCTTAAATTACGGTATTCCGGAGATGCAGTTAAAGTTTCCGGTGGCCCCCGAATAGA
>JAUTBV010095338.1:0-11285 GCA_032361325.1 Lepetodrilus fucensis
ATATATATATATATCACGTGCACACGCACGCACACACACATACACACACATACACACACAAACACACACACACGCACACACACACACACACACACACTCACTCACTCTATATTGCACAACATAACCTGTGTTTGGATTTGTCTTCGTGTTTCAATCGGGTTGAATGCTTTACCCAAATTAAAGCACATGCCATCAAATGCTTCCTTGTCACCAGTGCTATCTTGCTCTGCATCCATCCATTGTCTAGAAGTGACATATTAAAAGCCTTCTTAGCTCGATTACAAATCCTCATACATTATGTTTTTGAATAAAACATGTTTAAATCACATGTCGGTCTGTCAACGCCTCCCGTCTTCATTTGTATATCCACCTGCATATCCTTGTAACTGTCTATATGCCCATCAATCCGTAGTCATCCATCCTCATACCTGTCCGACTGCATGCCCGCCTGCCTGTAATACATGTATATCTATTCGAATCTATGTACATGTTTGTTTCATACTACAGTACATATTCATATGGCTGCATTGGTCTTGACATCGTCTCATAAAGCTCTATACTGTTATCTGCTACGAGACCATAACGCTCTCGTATGCGCCCGGCCGTCAAGTATGAGATCCCTACAAGTATAGATGACAGAACTTCGTGAAATGATACCCTGTCTAAATGCGGTTTTTATGTTTTCTACATATTTTGTTTTCTCTTTCGAAATGAATGCCAACTATTGTCGACAGTGTTCCTGTTGTCTATACATGTATCTATCTTTCAGTATATCACAAAATCCCCAATATGTTAATCCCCCTTGGTGATCCCAACAAGCGTATCAACTGTGAATCTGTCTACTGTATATATCTACAGCTAATCTATCCGTTGTCAGTATACATATACACTAGTATATCCACTGTTATGATGATGTCGTTACATATAGAGACCCGACCCTACGTAGACACGTGTGTTGGCTATACCTCCACCAGCTGATCTCAGCTTATTGGCGTTCATTCCGGAGTTGATAAAGGGCTCGGTGTATATTTGTATCGTGTTCACAATCGGAATAGCGCTGAGCGAGCACGGGAGGTTTCCCCCGATTGAAATACCATGTGACGTCACCGTAGGGCCCTATGACTGACTTGGCTAGATCTACCTATCCGTGCGTTGGATTCAATATGTTCTAGGCTGTCAGTCGACGCAACACCTCTTGCGAGGAAGGAATTTCTTGTGTTTACTATGTAGGTGAAGCAAACTGCAGTGATTCACGTGTACTTCATCTGACGTGCTCCGTTGTTTAACGGGGCTGCATTCCTTGTCCTCCCAGAGAGATGCGGGTAATGTTACTTTACAAGTCATTTTGTACCTGCGATGATAAAGTGTCCCTCGGACTCTGTTCGATGTAAACATAGCGGTGTGGATTTACGAGGGTGTCTGACGACACATATGTTTTCAATGGACTGAGCGGGGTTGTGTTCGTTAATCTTGGATCTATATGTTGAGAAACCTGGTGCACATACCTGTTCGATTATATCACAGCCTTATCTCAACTCATTGTGTCGAGTTGATGGCATTCCTAACATACTTCTCGAAGTCTTTTTACTGTATTTCATTCAATTAATAATTAATTGTTCTTAGACTGTGACCCGGTGTTTGTGTCGTCTGCTCCGTGTCAGGCAGCTGTGTTGTATAAGCTATGGAAGTAGGACTGAGGAACAGTTGTGGGACAGCTAGGAGGGACTGCACTACTCTCAACAATTGATGGATATCCGGATTTAAAGTCAGCTGGCAAAGGTATGAGGAGGTTTAGATCCTGCTGTGTTGTTCTTTTCCTCCTACAGCAGCTGCAGAACATGAGGATTATTAACCTACCGCATTGATACAATTCGGTTGTCTTGTATCGAAGCATGATGGTGTACATGTTGTCCGTGTCGGCATCCAGTCATCAAAACTACAGCACATTTTCTCTGAAAGGTTAAACAGTGATCGTGAATAACATACAGCAATATCTAGATTCATTTGGATAATATAATGACCATCCGTCCTCATGGCATCAAAGCCTGAGATGACTAGCAGGATGGCCAAAGATCAAATCAAAGACCTCGCCCATAGCGGTGGCGCCTCATCCAAGGACGATAACCCCAGGAATGGTGCCAGTCCTGGTCACATACCTGGGATGAGGAGAAGTCGCTCTCTCAGCGAGCTACCGGGTAGTGTCCGGGTACCGATTCTGAAAAGGGCTGACAATGAACGCATGAAGGCCAGGTTAGAAGCAGGAATACAAGGTCTGCAGGAATTGAAGTTGCTACGTGAGCAGCAGCAGAAGCAGATGGAGGAAGTGAGAAGCACGGCCTTACAGAAGAACGCACATACTGTACGCATCTCGCAAAGTCAACCCCAGGTAAGTGTCATGACACTGGCGATAATTTGAACACTGAGATATGTCATCATAACGGTTTTGATATATGCAATATTGTAAATGTACAATCGTCAAGCATAATGCAGGGATGCAATGATGAACAGGTTCTGAGATATGTTTGTGTGTTGGTCGTAAAACGAGACGAGTATGCTATAGACTACGAGGGTGTTCAAGCACGTTGTGGACACCGTATAATAGCATTCGGTAGTTGTGCAGGGAAATATTATATGTACATAGAACTTGGCGGGATAGCATTAAGGAAAAGGACTGGTGGGTCTTTTGTCATTTTCGGGTGTATGTAGGTGTAGATGTTTAGTGAGCGTAATCTAAAGCGACTTCTTTGAGTCTCTCCGGGTTAACCCTTTCAGGAAGGTTTCGATTGAAGTAGGAGTGTATGAAATAATAAAATACTTGGGACTCCTTCTCAATCTTCACTAGAATTGATGTAAATGTTAACATGTCAAAAGAGTACGGCCACGACGCAACAATGAGAAACATCTCACAATTGATTGTCGCGAGAGAGTTAAACTACCCATCAAATCACAGTGAGAGTACATTTTGGTACTTCATATTTCGTCAAGCGTTCACTACTCCTCCGAGCTCTTTCAATTGCTTCTACGTCCATTAAGAGAACTGAACGGGGTGTCATCTACATACCTTTACCAAGTCACCTTTGAACAATTAACGGGCTAACAGACCGTTGGGTCTGAAGGCCGAACAACTGTATGTGTAAATCTGTAAGGCTGTGTTATGCTAGTCTTTTTCTTGTTTTCTTTGTGCACATTTGGCAGTTTGTAACTTGGCTATTGTTATGTTAACATATGGATACAATTGTATCGGAGGTACTTAAAAATTATGTTGAAGTTTGCATTCATTGTTAGTAAGACTTGGCATGTGCAGCGTCTGTTGTTCATCCAAGCAAGCCATACATTCATGGATGATAATAATTATGTTGTCCAGGTTATTGGTTGTCTAATGTCTAATGCATGTACATGGATACGTAGGCAGCAGAAATGATCAGGACCTGTATTGTGTGCATGCATTTATAGGAATGTGCATACTTAGAAAGAAAAATATAAAAATACCAGATAAATCTGAATAGGGTTACAAAAAACAAACAATACAATACCTATGCTAGTACGACCGTGTAATGCAGTATTCTTTTACACCGACACTTAACATAGTTATACAAGCAAACAATTCCAATATTTAACTCCACTAATACATATACGTGACATTCAATATTTATACATGTTCATAAGCACGAGCAAATAATTAAAACGATTGCGTGTCAATACTTAAGTTATGTATTGTATGAATTAGTCAGTGTTTCACATTAGGGACCTGCGTGGGCCACTGTTTGTTGTAGGGAATCCAAGTTATATTTCGTTCTGGCTGCTTTCGAACTCATGTCACGACTTCACTTTTTGTAGTGGTTGTAGAAAGACGTGCTTTAACAGTGTAGGACTCAGTTATGTAATGCTGGACAACAGTTAGCCAAATGTTGTAAGTATTTTGGCTAGGAGTGTAGGGGGAACTGGAATGGAGGAGGATGGGGGGGGGGGGGAGAGTGTTGCCTTTAGATCTGCATCAGCATTTTCAACAGCCGTCAACGGCACAACTCGAGTTCAGCTTAGAAAAGTATGCCTGTTATGTTGGCGCTCTACTGCAAACTTCAACTACATTCAGCCGGAGATTACCATCACCAGGCCTGTGCCAAGACCGCTTAGCACCACCCTGCTACAAAGCCAATAAGCCAAATTCCGCGGTCTTAAAACCTTCAGCTGTTCGCGATGATCACATGGACATTGCTAGAGACGATAGACTAATGATCTGAGTTACTTATAAACTAACTGTCCACCCCAAGTCGCTCCTTAACGTGGTTTGAATACGTCGGCAGTTCTCAGGGGGTTAACGTGTTTGAGGTGACCCTCTGTGGTCGCGCAGGTCACGGTGGTTGTCACTCGAGGTGTTAACTATGTTTGTTAGATCTCAGTGTGTTGGAATACAAGTGATCGTAAATGGATGCACAGATATTTTAGAGATTATGCCAGCAATCCCTCAGGACCCTGTCCTGTTATTTCGTTGAATTAAAAAGATATGTGGATTATAATTTAGAGGTTTGTACTTTAAACTGTCGGCAGATTGAAAGGACTATGAAATCCTGAAGACCGATGTTGGTCTATCATTTGCCAATATTTCTGGAGATAAAAGAGCAGAACTATTCATTGATTGCCAAAACACAAAGCTCAAAGAGAACTTCTATCACCGCATGCAGTACTTACAGGGTCAACTCTAAAGTCATATTAACATAATGTCATTCCACAGAATAGACGGTGTCAGAACAGACGGTGTATAACATCGACAAGTAAAGTTTCTCTGTTCGTTGTAGAAAGTAAAGTACCCAGTGTATAGTTTTAACATACGAGAAAGCGAAACGAACGGCCATCAATGTATAATAATTATGTACATTGATAGAGAACAAATACCCACCTAAATGATTGTTTATAATTATTTGTAATACCATGTCCCCAATCAAATGACATATTGGTCTTAGGTCATACACCATAAATATCAACTACTTCTTACGTTGTTAGGATAGCATTAGCGTATTTCTATTTTCAAGAGACATTCTCCGGCATGTTGGCTCTGCTGTAAATGTCATCACCTCTAGAAGGGGTTATTATGTCATCTCTGTGCCAGGTATTGTCTGGGCGTAATTACAGGTATTACCAGGGAACAGTTCCACGCAGGTACGAGCATAGCGACAAATATCCGCTACTGTTAACATTGTACCAGATCTGATTGGGGACGGGGTTTATTGAGGTGGGTGGCCGGGGCGCACTGAACCCACGGGAGGTCAGGCATACAACGTAACAGTTTGACCGTTGTTAATCTGCTAACAATCTCATTCGAAAATGTCTAAGTCCATAAACGTTTTGTCGTCGTGGATGGTGGATTTTGGATTTTGAAACAGATTAGAAGCAGAGTTGAATTACACTATTGCAACAGGCAAGCACTCGAGTAACCTATAGTTACCAAATGTGCATCGTAATACAACGAATAATTGAGTAATACGTGTATTCTTGGTCGAAACCAGTCCAATGGTGCTTAGTAATAATTATGAGAAACGGTTTATTACATTCAATTGGACAGTTAATTATGGTTGTGGAATTAGTTTCACAGGTATTCTTTACTACTTTTATCCAACCTACTGAATGTGATGAAACAAATATTCTAATCATTGTGAATCGTGCACAATCTTTAACTCGGAGATACTCGATAAGTACTTGTAGGCCTATACAATATCGTATTGTCACTATTGATAATAAAATAATGCAAAACTTGTTCAGACTCACAACTCTCAATCCAGACTACATCATTGTGCATTCTATTTTCACGAACACTCGAACACATCTACAATGGTATGTCGTACATAGATTAGTCTACATACTGTGATGGTCATGCACTTGATGTCAAGGATTAATGGATTAGATAGCGATCAGTTAGCGGTCAGAGTGCGGTCAGGATCCAGTAGTCATTGATTAATCAGGACGGACAGCTTAATTAGCAGGTAATGCTGACATATAACGAGACAGTGAAAGGACGAGATAATCCGTGACAGTCTCTGGAATTTAATTAGCAAAGTCATTATTAACAACTCATGCTTTTTCTGGTTCTTGAATTTCAGTGATACAACTAATGAGTTGGCTCGACGTGTTGTATGTATTTAGTGTATTTTAATGATAGAAAACGGGTAGTTGGACCATGTTGAACTATTCTTTATAACGATAAGAGTGATTGGAACATACAGTACTAATAGTTATTTTCAAGTATAGTTATATATGGTATGTTTACAGGTATAGCTTTACATGGTATGTTGTTAAGCCTAATTTTATATGGTATGTTTTTCAAGCCTAGTTTTACATGGTATGTTCCCAAAATAATGTAGTTGTACACATACATGGTATGTTTTCAAGTATAGTTTTACATTGTACGTTTTCAAGCCTAATTTTATATGGTATGTTTTAAAGCCTAGTTTTACATGGTATGTTTTAAAGTGTTGTTGGCATGCATGGTATGTTTTCAAGTATAGTTTTGCAAGGCATGTTTTCACGTATGGCTTTACATGATATGTTTTCAAGTATACTTTCACATGGTATGTGTTCGTTCATGAAGGGCAGAACTTCTGCTACATGGTGAATTTGTTACATCCAAATACTCCATATACAAATTACTCCATTATGCAAGTAAATCACATTCCATATCAACTATTCAAACCCATGACTTATAGAATATATACAGTAGCTATTGTATTCACCAAAGCCCAATGTTTCACATCACTGGTTTATAAATATATTAATAAAAGTCTTCTTATACGAGGCCGTCCATGCAGAATATTATTATCAACGTGTCTATGTATTACATTGTCTGCTTCCTTTCAAGGACATCACGTCTGATTCTATCGTCATAATATTTCAGAAGGACATTACGTTCTGTTGTATATGAGGTTTGTCGCTCTTGTGAGAATCCTACCAGACATTATGCGTTGATAATCCCACAGCGTAGCACCTACATGCCAATGTGAAAATCCCGTTCAATGTTAGGTTATTATGAAGACTAAGGCCAAACATACAAAGAACAGCTGACATAGCGAACACTCGATAGTCCCCGCTTAATGTTAGACGCTAATGTTACGATACTACTGTTTCATGGTCGCAGTATAAATGCAGCGATGATTTTGAATAAACATAAGTATAAGATAACGCTTATAGTATACAGCTATGACATTAATTTTGCGTTCTAGACTTAATGTCAGTTGTCACCATATTCTATCCGTTATATTACATAATAATCCGTAGACGGTTAGGTCAATATTTGCAATGACTAGAATTCAACGGCCAACCGTGTATATGTCAACATGACCTGTATAGAAAAGTTCTATGACGATATTCGTTGTAAGAAACCGCAATGTGATCCGGTCTTACCATTTAATTGTCTTAATTGCCAATTTCCCGCTAGGTAGCTTTTCATTTATGGCTGGTTTTATGTAACGCAATGCAACATTATTATAACGCTTGCGTCACCAACACTACTTAGTCAACATCACCAGTGGAACTGCCCTCTTCAGACCTATACTATTTACGGCTTGAAAACAGATTACGGTACTTACGATATAGAGTTTCTCTACGCACCACAGCCGCGTGCAAAGTGACACCTATGTTGCATGTTGTGTAAACCACAGTAGACTGTCTCTTATCTGAAGTTGGCTTTAAGAGAAGAAGAAGAAGAAGAAGGAGAAGATGATGAAGAAGAAGAAGAAGAAGAAAAGAAGAAGAACGTCCAATTAATGTTTATTAAAACGTAGGACTCTTAAAAGTATATCTGAATGCATGGTGTGCAATCGAATGGATACAATTCCACTATTCTACCATGTATAAAGAAAATTAGATAGGGTTTGTGGGTTAAATATGATAACATGAACGCATTAAATAAAGTATCTAGTTTAGTAAGCCAAACGCACACTTGTATTCGTCTGATTTACTTTGTAATGTAATACTAGCTACGTAAAGAGAGTGCTGCGTCTGGCGTTAATACAGCAACACGATGCATAGCATATGTAAATATGTTTTATATATTGTAACCTATACTGTATTAGTCTAGGCTTGGTAACATTATATCTGTAACATTGTTTCTAAGTCAGGTTCAATGTCCTTCAAGTTGTAATTAATTATTGTATTTGATCAATGCAGCCACGAAGACTTCATCATCGATATTTCTATTGAAAATAAAAGCAGGTTTGTGAAATTTAGTCTGACCATCATACTCAACTCATAATTTGGTTCATAAAACGTCATGTTTTTTAGCATAGCACGTGAGGTGAGCATAAACACGTACTCTCGGAGCCTGGTATAAGAGTATGAATGGTGTTCTCCGACTTGATCTAAAATAATAATATACCGTAACTGCTTTCATGCACTGGGGATATGTTTATTAGGAATTCAGATTCGTTTCAAAACTTGTTTTCTTATTTCAGATACTTGAAGTAATGTTTTAAAAAATATCTGGACTTGAATATTTGATCTCAAATATGTGTAGGTTTTATATTATTCTCGAAAATCGCGTTTAGCGCAAACGTAATGCCGTGCTTGTTGTGTTCTATTTCAAATCAGAACTTTTATTCAGCAAGTATATATAGCTTAGTTTGTATTAAAATATAAGTACGGCCTTCAGTGGTTTACCTGCCAGTCGTGTTACTATATGTAACCTCCCACTCTCTAGGACAGCCTGCTACAACAGTGGACGCACGATGGTATCCAGATGACCTGCATATATACAATGTAGGACCATGGCGTATCCCCAGGCCTCAACATTTCTCTGTATGCCACTTGTGTTGGTCACTAGACCACAACGTCTTCTCCTCAAACACGTTTAGTGGGGTATATAGAGAGTATTACTTTATGTATAGTGGTGAGAAAAACAACATTGGCATAACGTGAACGTCATACATGACTTATTATAGGAAATGTGTGAGCTACGGATTTAATTTCTTTCACTTCTTGCTCCTCACATCTCACCCCGCCATTTTCTTATCGCTTCTCCATATTTCCCCACCTTACCCTCTCCCTTTCTTCCCTTTCCCTCCCTGACCACACCCTGTCCCCTCACTCATCAGCTGACCCCATGATCCTCCATGTCCTTACCCCACGGATACGCTACAAGTACCCCCAGGCTCTAACCTTTATCTGCACTAATAATGCAGTTCTATGCATCAATCAAGAACGGTTTACTTTCATATTTGAAAATACATTCAGTATGATCTACTTACGCTGTATATCATTGCTTGTCATAATGTATATGTATACCTGAGACGAATTTGTCACATATGCGGTATGTATACCTCGAGGCGATTCCTATCAATCAAGGACATTATCGCAATGGTTAACCCAGACCTAGTATTAACACATGCCGGTATTAATTTTGTCCTACCAGAGAGTGAGAGATAGAGAGATAGAGAGATAGAGAGAGAGAGAGAGAGGGGGAGAGAGAGAGAGAGAGAGAGAGAGAGAGCGAGAGAGATATGTTCAAATAGCCATTAAGTTAGCTCTTAGTAGATTCCTGAATCTGTTCCCAATAAAGTGTGCTTAAAAAAGTCACAAATACCAGAAACACAAACAAAATAACCGGTTAACGTTACATCCAACACAAGACGTATTATCTTAAAATGTATACTAGTGCTATATTAAATAGGGTATACCCATGAAACTCAATATACACCCGAATCGTGAGTCAGACATATATGTATGCTCATTATATTCCAGTTCAAAGGAATTTCTGTGATCGAGATAGGATCAAGTATGAAATATATGGTATTTTAGTCTCTGTATGACACTGTGCGGTTTACAGCCGTCATTAGACCCGCAGTGGTAATCCAATAATACTTATTCTTTTTGTTCACCTTCGAGGTATGTCGCCAGTCCATTTAGTCATGGATTCAATTTACGCCAACACTCCGGGATCCTTCAACATGTATAACCTTACTTATTTAAGTACTTAACTCGTGGCTTTGATATATGTAGAATATAGTCTTCACTACTGTCTGGAGAAGTTAATGTTTTGGGCTAATCCTAACAGACGGCGGTTATTACAATGTATAACTCATGATGATGTCTGTGAATTCAATGACGTATATTTACGAATAGAATATCTGAGACGTGCTTATTCATTACAGTATATTTGCTTCTTACGTTATAATTACTGTACATTTGATACGTTTATAATATTCGCTGTAACTTGTCAGAAAGTCATTGACAGGTGATCTGTTGAAAAGAATCAAGCTTATCCAGAACACGGCAGCTAGGATTGTCGCAACATCTCCGAAACTGTTACACATAACTCAAATTCTTCATAACCAACAGTGGCCATAAGTGTTTACTGTCTATTCCCATTGAATGTATGTCAATAAAATATGTTGGAATCAATTTTGCCATTAGCATTCGTTAATATAATACCAATCTACAAGACGAACGCTACCAGTGTAGGCCTTATCTATATATGTGACCTATTAGCTCAATGCACCCCTGTTTACTCTGCAAAACGATTGATGCTTTACCAACTACCGTTGCTTGCAGGTGATGTTGCCATCCTTGAAGCAATGGCCATTATGTATTTTACGGAAGTACCCGCTATACAAATCTACTCATTATTATGTACTACTACACTATGATATGTTTTTCAAGCATTTATTTCAATAAGCACAGTTATGGTTAAACATTGCTAAACCCATAACCGTAAATCAATACATTCATATTTCTCTCGTTATGATATATATGTATTCTATGTATGGTATTTTTACTATACACAAATCAGTTTATCATCCGAGAGTGTAAATATTTGCTGATATGAAAGATATCTTGAATGTGTCATGTATGTGCTTCTGAAAACCTCAATCTGACAACAAACAAAGACTATGGGGCTGTTCCTTTCTAGCCGTTCTGTCTGTACTTTCTGTCCGACGCATGTGCAGTTACACTGTGCGGTGGTGTTCCTTGGTAACTGCGCATGCGTCGGACATAAAGTACAGACAGAACAGCTAGAAATGAGCATCCCTTATAACAATTCCGGAAAGGATGCCATATTTCAGGAATGTGCTGGATCTATTTCCCGATATGTCATGTGTCATGACCCTACAGGACACGGACAGCACGGCATTCCCCACGGCTTCAACACACAGCTCAACTCTCCCCAACAAATGATCCGTTTCATAATCTGGATTATGCTGATCCGCCAATCTGTTTGTCCTGCCACCGGATCGCAGTACACGGGGGGGGGGGGGGGGGGGGGGGGGGGGGGGGGGGGGGGGGGGGGGGGGGGGGGGGGG
>JAUTBV010095349.1:0-13915 GCA_032361325.1 Lepetodrilus fucensis
TACTACTACTACTACTACTACTACTACTACTACTACTACTACTACTACTTCTTCTACTACTACTACTACTACTACTACTACTACTACTACTATTATTATTATTAGTATTATATTATGTAGCTGATAAATTGAACATGTTTCTCATGATCATTACATCCAATATTCTGTCTTCTTCCAGGTCAGAATGACACCCTGTTCCTCGGCTGTGCGTCTCTAACTATAGCTGTAGGTGACACCGTTGACATGTCCGCAGCTAGCCAGGCCATCCACGCTTGTCGTCAGAACTGCAAGGACAAGAACAGAGCGTACGCCTTCTTACAAACCTCGACGTCATTCTGCAACTGTTCAGACACTCTACCGCCCGTCACAGGCGGATCATCCTGTACAGGAACCTGGAAGGTGTACACCGTCTCCCACATCAAGCATGCCCATTCCGAGATCGTCCTTTCAGCTTCTAGTCAGCTCCTCACCTCCAGAACGTACATCAAACCAGGAGAAGACGCCCTGATATCAGCGTCCATCAACGTCAACGTTGACGTCAGTTACACCTTCGACTTCAAGGACGGCACGGTGGTAACATCCGGCTCTCCAGTGAGTCACTCCTGGGCAACCCCCGGGGACTACTCCGTTACTGTGTCCACTAGCGTTGGGCTCATCAACATACAGAAGGACGTGCTGGTGAAGATTGAAGATGTTGACGAAGGGAAGAGTCCGTTGATGGTGGAGGTATACGGCACCCACACAACTACATCCAAGAAGGGGGAGTTTGAAATAACTGTAACCGATCCTGTCAGCACCTCCTGTGTGCTCTCATTTGGAGACGGGAAGCTGGCGAATCCTCTATCTTACACAGACTTTCTATCAGCACAGAAAGTCAACCACGACTACGGGTATATCGGGCTTTATAACAGCACAGCAGTCTGTACCAATCAGTATGGGCAAAGAGTAGATAATTTTGATTTCCTTTCAAGAGAATTTTATGAACGATACATATTTATACAGAATGGTTCATATGTTAAATTTGACGTTATTGGAGATTCGTCCTTCTTTAGTAGCATTGTCCTGGAGATAAATGGAACCGCTGTTAGTCCAATTAAAACATCGTCGGAGGTAGGCGTTAGAGATGCAGACTTTACTATAGGTGCTGAAAACTTGGTAGAACTCAAATACCAAAACCACGTTATGGAGCGAAGGTTCATCCGTGTTGAAAAAAGGGTTCCGACGCCTAAGATCACAGCTAATAGAATTTCAGGACCGTGGAACATGACGGTCAACTTTACAGTAGAGGTTCCTCCGGGAGATTTTCTACTCGTGACCATCAACTACGGCAACGGACAATCTGAGGATACTTATTACATCCACGAATGTACGGCAACCCAGCTAATACAGGGCGAAGGAGAATATAACATGCTCGGGGGTTATAGCATGTCCGTGAGTATAACTAACGACATCACCACAAAGGTTGTCAAACAGGAACTGTCTGTAGAGGTGCCGATCTTGGACATTCAGCTCACAACAGCAAACATCACCGCACTGTCATCGCCTGTGCCTCTAACAGTGCACGTGAACCCAGGATCCAAGGGACCTTCCAAGGTTATCTTCACGATAGACTACAAAGACGGGACGACTCCGAAGGTCAAGGAATACGATAACGCAGACGCTGTTGGATTCACTGCATACGGCAGTGACTACCACTACAGCAAATGGGGCATCTACAGGATCGCAGTGACCGCCCACAACAACGTGAGTTCCGTGACGGAGACGATACTGGTGCAGGTTGGAGAGAACATCACCACCGTCGACGTAGTCGCAGACGTGGAGCGAATCCCGACAAACGGGGATGTCACCTTCAACATCAACTGCCCCAAGGGTTCAAATGTTGTCTACGACATCGACTTCGGCGACGAGACTAGCTTTTCTCTGCCAGAGCTAACTCCGGGGGGTGATAAAACAGACAGTCAGTCTGACGGTCACGTGGTGTCGGAGAGCAGTGTCACCATAAAGCACAAATACATGGATGTCGGCTACTTTAAGGTCAACGTAACCGCTGGAAATGAGTTCAGCAGGGCGACTTCACCTCTCTGTCCAACTATCATCGTGGAAGAAGTGACTACTGGACCTCCAGTGTGCACCATCCCCACTGTTACGTTCGGTGGGCTAAGTCCAACAACACAAGCATCACCGGTTCAGCACAAGAGGTCCGAGTCGATGGAGGTGACGGTAGAAGCAGACATGAACTGCAACAAGAACGCCACCGCTAACTACTCGTGGAAGGCAATGAAGATCACAGTGGACCAGGGAAAACAGACGGAAACTCAAGTCCATGAAATTTGCAATTTTCAAGAATTAAACAACACACTGACCATTCCTCGTCTGGCGCTGCCTTACGGACTGTACAAGATTACAGTCACTGTTGCTCCAATTGGGTATCCTCTCATCAGCGCGTACAAGGACCTGTTCCTGAAGATCGTCATGTCGGAGCCAGTCGCCGAGATCGCCGGAGGGGAAGTGCAGACGTTCCTGGTGTACGCCAATGCCATCTTAGACTTATCGGGATCACGCGACCCAGATCTGGTCGACAATGTCAGAAAAGGGCTGATATACGATATGTTCTTTCTGCCCAGTACAGAAATGGATGATGCTAAAGCAATGGCTCTTGCTACTTTGAAATCACAGTCAAAGTTGTTACATACTGACACGCTTTATAAACGAGCCACTCAGAACCCATTGACTATATACGAGAAAGGGAAAGTGTTCAATGAGACAACGTCCCTCTCCGATGCGCTAACACGTTACAATGCTAAGATTTCTTTCCCAGCAAGTTACTTTGTGACGGACTATTTCTCCTTTGGTATTATCCTCTACATGACACGTGCGCATCTGTCCGCCATGACGACACAGATCGTGGACATCCGGAAGACAAACCAAAGTTTGGACGACCTCGCTTCTCTCCTTGACCTTGCCAGGAATGCTGACCCCGATACGGCCATACGACTCTGCGACGGTGCTGCCGCCGCCATTTTAAATCAAAATGTAAGCTGTAAAGTAATTTCATTTTGTTATACAGTCGACCCGGACTTCAGATACCAAATTCCCTCGCTATACGCACGGGTTTTACTGAGACCCACTATATTCCAATGTAAATTTCCGGGAATAGAGGTATGTTGTCGGAGTAAAGGTTTTGTATAATATATTATACACCTTAATGACTGTTTTCCTTGTTTCCCTACATACAGGCAACATCGGTGGACGAACAAGACAAGTTAGCTGAGGTAAGAATAATGAAGACTGTCATTTTATTCATGGAATAATATTAATAAACATATAAGAACATATCAAGTATAATCAAGCATAACATAAATCCAAAGTTACACATTCTTAGTGGAATTCCATAACCAGGGAATCCTTTTACGAAACTCTCTTGACCACTAAGCGACCATATAACGCTCTCTTCGTCGATATAGTTAATACACTACAAAGAGAGCGCTATTTGTCTCTTAGCGGATAAGAGAGCTTCGTGAAAGGATACCAAGGTCATTAAAATAAACACAAATTTGGTGATTTATTTTATTCTTAGCATATGTTATCGCACCAAGTTCGCTATGTATTCCACATTGCAGTCAACAGCAGCTGTCGTTGATACACTGGGATCTGTAGCCAAACGAGTTGACAACGCAAACCAAGCATCCAAATGCGCAGGCGCAATCAAGACAATGACGAGCAATAAAGGTCTGGTGACAGAAACTGCAAGGGTAAGTAGTCGAGGTCATAGTTCAGCTTCACGCCATGCCCCCACTGTATTAAAATAAGCAGTATATTATATAAATAGCAATATGAATACGCATACATTTTGTTTAAGATAAGAGAAGCTTTGGAATAATGCCTAAACTAATTAAAGAGTTTTAAGTATTGTAGTAGAAGAGGTATGTAAGTAGAGGAATATAGACTACCGGAGTATGTTCATTACTATTATTCCCATAACCATATATTTTCCCATCATGATCTGAAATCATTGATACTATATTCTTATCTACCTCTATTCTGGCAGTCTACTGCTGCGGATGCCTACACAAATTTGGCCAATGGAACTTCTAACATGGAGGATGCCACAGTGGACGATGCTGAGAACTTTGCTGGAGGTATGTACACGTATTGTCTCAACCACCTAGTATACCTTACATGGTGCCGCTGTCTGCCGTACACAGGTGAGTGCACAGTACATCAGGTAACCTGTACTCATTGGACATGCTTGTCCTGCTTGTCCTGCTGACCTCTGGGTGCGGGATGAGGTTGCTATACCCTTAATTCAAGAACAACGTATTCGTTTGGTCGACGTTGTCACTGGCATTCTTACCATACCATACTCGTTAAGTAAAAATACCACTTGATATCTTACTATATAAACAACTGAGTAACAGAGTTATCTTTGTTTATCAGAGTGCTTAGGAGGCTTTGACAACATCTTCCCCTCAAACGAAGACGCAAAGAAGAAGAAGAAGAAGCGACCGAGGAAGAAGAAGGATGACCCAGGTCTAGCTATTGACGACATCTCTACCATCCTACCTTACACTGGCGAGATGACGACACCCATGTACGTCACGACAGACGAGGTGTCAATGACTACCACGCCCAGTACGACGACCACTACCACAACGACGATGGCGACAACGACGATGGCAGCGGGTCCAACCACACAGGCGACAATAGCGTCGACGACGACAGCAAGTGGGCTCATCATCAATTACGTCAAGGAGGGCGAGAGCAGCATGGAGGTGGCGGAGAACCTTCTGATGAACCTTCCAGAGAAGCTGACCTACGACGAGCTCTTCTACTATATCTTTGACGACTGCTCGCTCTTCAGGAAAGTCATGAAGAAGGACGTTGTTCAGAGCAAGTGTCCGTGCATCAGTCCCAAGAACATAGATGAGATGCGATGTAGCGGCAAATGGACAGACCAGGAGAAGATCTTTGCCACCATGACCTACCTGGAACACCCCGATGACATCTACGACTTCTACCTCATTCCTCTGGATCATGCTAAGGCCATCCGAGACGAGCACAAGAGGCTAACTGTAAGACTAATATTAGCTGACCATGACATACATTGTGTAATATTGTAATGTGAATTGTATAACATTGATACAAATGTACACCGACGTCTATGTTTTGACTGTGTTCCATGTACTAATCTAAGCTTCATATACATAACTCTCCCGCATAGCGATGCCATTCTAAATCTGTATTAAATGGTTAAAATCCGAGTGAATTACTTTGTGTTTAACAAATATATAATACGAAGTATTTATATACTATTTAATACATTTAGTAAAATCAATCAAATTCACGATTTAGTGTATTACCATATATGTATACATATTACCATAGACATACTTTTATATAATACCATACTATAGATATACGTTGCTCTTTCATTATACTATATTAGCGACTATTTTGTTATACAGGACGCCATTGTTTCAAAGTCCGGCACCAATGCCCTATCCACTGTGGCAGACACGGTCAACAAGAAGGCCCCGGATGGAGATACCAAGGAGAGAACCTTCAACTCCAAGCGTCTGGGACTGAAAGTACAGAAAGTCGACATGGACAACAAGAACGGCAGCAGAAACGGCACAGGTACGGTACAGATTCAACGACGTAGCTTGAGTGTTCTGTGATCTCCTCTACGAAACTCTAAGGTAACCGAGACTAGCCACTGTCTACACAGTAGTTACGGTTGGTGATAAGAGGCGGGTTCAGGAGGGCGCGAACCCGCGAGTACACACTTGAAATCGCCTTAGAAACTATTGTCCATTATGACGTCATGCGCGAACTCGCGTAAACTCGCCCCTCCTGAACAGACCTAAGGGTAAGGTTACCCTTAGAATTACGGTCTATCGTACAGAAGGGCCCCGGTAGGTTCAGTTCCTCCTGCACTACATCAATCTCTGGTTCCAGATTCCAAGCCCAAGACCCAGAGCATGTCCATGCCAGTCGGTTCCTTCAGCATGCCTCTGAACTCCCTGCCCACTAACGGGGATTGCGCTGGAGTGAACACTATGGTAAGAAGCATTCTTTTAAATACAACACGTATATTGTTCTATTGATGAATGACGAGAGTTTATATAATGATAGAACCAAGTGAATTTTAATAATGTGTTCTATTTTGTAATATAATTCGGTCACAATGAATGTATTTCTTTGAACTACATATGATATTTCCTCTAGGGAACACTGCTGATCGTGTCTGTTCTCATGCGTTCCATTGGTTAATAAATTACACCCTGAGATATAGTATTCGCTCTCCTATAACACTCATCACGTATATTGACTAATTCCAGTTTCTGGGAGACAGCGATAACCCATACAGCTACTCAAAGGAAGAATCCACTGTTGGTAAAGGGGTGCTCAGTTTGGGATATTCATGTGGAGGGAAACCTCTTCCTGTGAAAGATTCAAGTGAACCAATAGAAATGTGGATGGCTCGTGAGTACATTTGATGATCTACGTATTATATCTTCAGATAGTGTTTTGACTTAGTTGTAAACCTTAACATATGATAATTGTATATATTGTAATGTGATTTTGTCTAGAGCTGGGTATCGTTTCTCGAAGACCATATCGTTCTCTTTTCCGATAGCTAATACACTGCTAAGAGAGTGCTATGGTCTTTTAGCGGATTAAAGAGACCTTCGAGAAACGATACCCAGGTCAGTAGGTAGATGAACTTACTTTCAATCAACTTGGGTTCAATTTTCAGGAAATAGGCCTCGTACAAGTAGTGTACGCAGAATAAGCATATACACCGATAGATTAATGTTTTGAAGACTAAATAATATAAGTATACCTGGTTGTTCCTTCAGGCGAGCCGAAGTCCTACGTCTCCAGCAAGTTCGTTCTCCTGACCAATCTAAAAAATAAGGACATCCCGTCCTTCAACTATCACCCGGTAAATCTGACACAGCTCAACTCGTCCCTGCAGATCGTGGTGCGACCCGGAAACGAAAACGAGGCATACGACGTATACGTCAGGTACGAGTTCCGCCCGAACGAAACTCACGTGGAATTCAAAGACTACGTTCCACGGGACGACATGTCTGCCTTCGAGAACGTGACCAACCCAGACGAGTTGGATGAGCTCCGCTACACTGTGACCATACCTCCAGAACTGACCGCCATGAACGGGACATACTGGGTCGGCATCAAATTGAAACGTAAGACTCTTGATTAACATATTGAACTTTCAGAATATATGATACTATGAAGCAGATTACTGTATTTAGTGCAGATGGAAGTGTGTGATATGAAGATCAACCATTTTCTGTTCTAGAATAGGTTTTGGTAGATTATTAATATGCACAGACAAGGAATGTTATGGAATATAGTAGCACTTCTGGTTTTAGTATTCAATTTGTTGTATCTTTGGCTTTCTTACTACTATGTACATGTACACATACGTCCAATAGGATGTCTGACCCAAAGGTTACGAAACATTTTTAGTACGATGTAATGCTCAAACTCAAATCTTGTATGGGGATTTGTGAACAAGACTTTCAGTTGAGCACGAAATCGTACTGAAAGCAGTTTCGTAACCTATGGGACAGTTCTTAACCCAGTGGTAGATACTGAGTAAACTACACTGTATATTAGTCTTGACTGTATATTAGACTGTTCTTCCCAGGTGGAACGGTGTCTGTATCTGAGGACTCGACGAACACCACCTACCATCTGCTGAACCTGGTGTCTGGGTGTCGCTTCTGGGATGCTGATAATGAGACGTGGTCTTCTGAGGGCTGTATGGTGTGTATATGTTCTGCTTTCAAAGACTGTGGTCAAGTGTTTGATGGTTTCAGAGGGTGGGGAAGGTTGTCGAAGTTCTACTGAAAATTCCCACTGTATTTGACAAACTAGAATTGGATGTTTAAGCAATTAGTTATTCGACCTGTAAAAGCATAGATCACCACGATATGATTTCAATGACTGTATACCGAAAAGATAACAAAGGTCAGACACTCAGCATTGAGAGTAGCTCGAGATTTTCTTTGGTCAGCAGGGAAGACTAGAGGAATCTCGAACTACATGGAGGTTTTAGTATAGGTTATAAACCACCAATTAAATTCCCATAGACGACAGTTCCCCAGCAATGTAGAAATCAAAGAAAAAACACATGGCAAATGTCTTGTTTACGTTTCACAGGAATAGCCATGACGTCACCGTATGTTCGGAAGGAATACATTGTGTAAACTTCAACTATCTTAAAGACCACACAAAAATAACAAATTAGGTTATCATGTAGTTCACACTTGATGTTTTTAATCGGCTGGGGACAATGCTTGTCAAATACAGTGGACAATACCATTTACAACCAATCCAGGGCCAGAAATCACACCTGGCGGCAAATTAAAATAATTTAGTGGTTTATGACCTATAATAGTTCACACATCCATGTTTATTACAATATATCAACTGCCCTTACACTATATGTAGTTTTTCACTGCTTGTTCACACTTCCTGGGCGTTGATGACAATGTGTCATTACTTACCAGGTTGGAGGACTGACGACCAAGTACCGCACCCAATGTCTGTGCACACATCTGACATCCTTCGGCTCTGACTTCGTCGTGGCTCCAAACACCATCGACTTCACCAACGTGTGGGCCAAGTTCGCCAACCTGAACGAAAACGCTGCTGTTTTCTCCACTGTTCTCAGCATTCTTGGCCTCTACGCGATTGGCCTCATCTGGGCCAGATACATGGACAAGAAGGACATTCTGAAGGTATGGAAATGGCATTGTGTCATTTATTCATTAATATTTTCTAGCAGTATGACCATTAATGGTGTTATTGTGCTATTAATAAGACGTTCTTGTGGTATGAACATTGAATTCTGTCAATAGACAATATTGGTGTTATTGCATCCTTATCGTTCATTAGGGACATTATGTGCACACCATTATGTGTATATATAATTAACCGCATATTCCACCTGCAATAACGTTTCTCCTGTGAGCGGCATAATTCATTAGAGACAACTTATGAAGAGGTCTACACAGCATTGGGTTACATGACTTTAAAGCCATCTATGCTTTCACATTGTATTAACTATATGATATTGTCTGCTGGTATTGGGCAGTGTGTTCTACATGTGTGTCTGTACCTGCAGTGGGGAGCCATGCCTCTAGAGGACAACCTGCCCACAGACAACTACCATTACCAGCTGACCATACAGACAGGGATGAGGAAGAAGGCTGGCACAGACTCCAAGATCAGCCTCATCTTGTCCGGGGATGACGGGGACACGGGCGTGAGAAGGGTGGATGACGGAAAGAGGTCGGTAGGTATACTCTCTCTGAACTTGAGGCAGGTTTTAACTTTTCCTTGAGGAGTACAGCATGTTGTCTAGGTAATTAAAACCGTGTATAGATGGAAGCGAAGATGTATTCATGGAGAGTAAAGGAAGTTCAATAAGGTTTCTTGGATGATCTGCTGGTAAGATTGCTGGTATGTTTTCAGCACATCGCCCGCGGGTCCATCATGAATTACGTACTGAGCGTGGAGTCAAGTCTGGGACCTTTGACATTTATGCGGATCTGGCACGACAACAGCGGCAAGGGAGAGAAGCAAGGGTGGTTTCTGGACCAGGTTCAGATCACAGACTTGCAGAACGGAGAGAAGTAAGTTGGCAATTAGTCAATAACCCACCTGACAGCCGCCCTCTGAATGATAACCCTCATGTAATCATGTATAATCTTTAACGATGCTAATATGACATGTACAGGATATTTAAATCCGCTGGTTCACCTGCAGGTCATTCTTCCTGTGTGACCGGTGGCTGGCTGTAGAGGAGGATGACGGTATGGTGGACAGGATCCTCCCAGTGGCTGGTCTCAATGACCTTGTAGCCTTCAAGCAGCTCTTCTCGTCGTCTGCTCGCAAGAAGTTGACCAATGAGCATCTCTGGGTCTCAGTGTTTGCCCGCCCCACGCGCAGCAACTTCACCCGTGTGCAGAGGATTTCATGTTGCCTCGCACTGCTGTTTCTGACCATGATATCGAACTGCATGTTCTTCAAAACAGAGGGGAAACAGGACCAAGTTACTGCGGTCACACTCGGACCAATCTCCGTCACGCTTCAGTCGATCTGGGTCAGCGTCATGAGCACCTTCATCGTATTCCCGCCAAGTTTCTTCATCGTCACCATGTTCAAACGCTGCCGACCTAAAAAGAACGTCGTGATGCAGCAGAACCAGCAGAAACCAAAACGAGGTCAGAAGTACCGCTGGAAGAACATCAGCAGTCCATCAGGTGTGTTCGGGTCGAGGGCTCAGAAGAACAAACTGCAAAAGTTCAAGGAAAGCATGGGCAACATCCTGAGTTTCCACCAGAAGAACAAGTACGACATGGAACAGATAGACCCGGAACCCGTCAACACCGATAAAGGAACAAAGCGGAAGAAGAAGCCGATGAGTCTTCCTCACTGGTTTATTTACATCGCCTGGGTCGGTAAGTAACCCTAACTACAACATTTTGATTCTGTTGGTTTATAAACATGTATTTATGTCTCTCAAACACTCGCATGCTAAAGATAGATTGTATAGGATGTTGTCGCTATTATAGGAAAATGTAGGAATATTAGGAAAACATAACACAAACATGTACACACATTAGTATATCTAGTACAACTGCAATTATATGAGGTCAGTTATAATTCTTAAATGAAATTGCATGAACTAAGGATTAATGCAGAAAACTGTCACAACCATATACTGTGTTAAATTACGCTTACCACCATGCATGATTGGTACTCATTGGCACGAAGCGAGCTAAACTTGGTATCACGTTCTCACGGCAATGCTTGTATCTTCTCGCAGTGAACTTCCTGAGTATCGTCGGCTCTGCGTTCTTCACGATCCTGTACAGCATGGAATGGGGCAAGGAGAAGTCCAACGAGTGGCTGGTGGCCTTCCTCCTGTCCTTCTTTCAGTCAGTCATCATAGTACAACCAATCAAGGTAAAAACTGTGTGCTTACACGTTGTTGTAAAACATTCACGTATAAGAGTTCTTAGAGATTGAATTAGTTTAATAATATTCCTCAAATATAATTGCCAGAAATTAAAACGTACTAAAACATTAATGTTATGAGCAATTGGTTCCAGGTACTTCTTATTGTGGCGTTCATCTCGTGCATTCTGAAGAAGCCTGAGTTGGACGAGGAGGATCTAAACGAGAACATCCACAATGTGCTGGCGCCTGACGAGGAACTCATCTCCTCAAAGAAGGACCCCGCATGTGTCTCAGGTAGGCCCTTGCTATTGGACGATATTATAACTATGTTCAAGTTCAATCAACAAATCGCATTGTATGTATGCTTTATTAAAAATAAACCGTAATACCTTTTATTCTGTTACCGAAACGGTTGTGCTAATAATCCTGTGTACGAGTATTATCAGGGCGAAAGACAAGGCCCGTTCCACATCTAACGACAATAGCAGACTGAACACGAATATTGTGAAAGAGTCGACATTATTTTTCTTAAGCATTACATGAGCCATCCTCGAAACGCAGACCAGTACGCCTACTTATTATCCGTAAAATTTTAAGTAGGCATAATACATGATTTGATATTGTGCTTGGTCAGAAAACGTTCATATTCTTTATGAATGCTGGACTTACAGAGATCATGCTGCAGAGGAAGATGGCAAACAGCGACAACTCCCCTCCAGACACGGCCGAGCTAGCAGCCGTCAGGGACAACCGATTGAAGGAGATCAAGATGGAGGCCGTCGTCAAACAGATCGTCGTGTACACCATCTTCATCCTGGTCATCTTCTTCCTGTCCTACCAGCAGCGAGACACGGACAGCTTTCCTATGGGCGATAACATCCGGAACCGCTTCGTCGGAAAGTTCGAGTCGGTAGGTATCTGAGAAAAACGAGTTTACGCGAGTTATCGCGTGACGTCACATATGAAGGATGAAGGTTTCCAAGGCGATTTCACGCGTGTACTCGCGGGTTCGCGCCCCCCTGAACAGGCCTCTGGAGTCTGTCGTTATACTTGTATAGTACATTGATTAGGGAATCGAAATATTAAGCTAGTCCAGTTTACTATAGTGAGTCCTTTCTGTTGGGTCATGTCTACACGAACTGACTATTGTGTTATTTTGCTTCAGATCAACACCATACCCGAGTACTGGAAATGGCTGGAGACGACCTTCATGTCCGCCATGTACGACGTGCGCTACGCCAATGAAACGGAGATTACGGACTGGCGGGACAAGGCGTGTATCAACGACCATCAGACTCGGAGGCTGGGCGTGGCTAGACTCAGGCAGATGAGGGTCAAGGACGGTAAGCGAGTCAATTTAACATCTACATCACTCAAAATAGAGCACAACACGCAGGATGTTTGATCCCTATGGCGTTTAATAAAGCACAAAGCATAGGACTACAGTGTTGAATAAACCGCACAGCTCAGGATTTATGTAGGGCATTACATCGATAGTAGTTTCTTTTTAAATGATACAATATTTTGCAATGGATATGTACATGTATATAATAAACAAAATATTGAAATTATGGAACTTTATAGATGTACGTTAAATGAATTATGAATGTTGTAAATTTAACGATTTTCAAAACAAATAGTGGTTGCTCATAGATTCCTGGGCCCTTAGCTAAGAACTTCTTAGTGAGAAAATATCTCTTAAAAAATTAACATAAGCAGGAACCCAGTTAGGCAAATTCTTAGTACTTAAAAACTTCGAGAATACGGGCCCTGGAGTGATGTACACGTCTATGTATAATGCATTATCTTGTGTTGTTATGTTCCCAGACTCATGCACGATCCAGCCACAGATGAGAACAATGATCGACCACTGTCGAGACACGTACGGCTGGCTCGACGACGACTCCAAGACGTATATGCCTCGTTGGAAGATGGTCCCTGAGGAAAACAAGACAGCAGCAAAAAAATGGAAAACTCCATGGGCCTATCAGAACTCATTCAAGCTGGCCAATGCCCCGTATGTTGCCAACATCGCCACCTACAAGGGAGGCGGCTATGTGGCCCTCCTAACGCGACAGGTCTGTAGGACCAATTCCATCATCCAAGAATTGAAGGACAATGATTGGCTGGATTTGAATACACGTGCTGTGTTTATGGAGTTTACGCTGTACAATCCTAACGTCAACTTGTTTTTGTCTGCGGTCATGGTCATGGAGTTCATGGCCACTGGGGGCGCTAGTGCCAGAATAGAATATAAGGTAAGAGTGCGTAATGTTCCACTTTCGTGAATGGAAAATTAGGATAATATTTGAATAAATATACTAATGATTAATAGAATGGTCGTAAGGGAATGAAATATGACGCTTGGAATGGATTGTCTACGAAGACCTTACTGAGATGCATGACAATACATCAGACAATTTTACGGTTCTCTATGTCATCATTTTTATGTGTATCAACCGTATATATTTTTCTTAGATTTTCCGACTCCTGAGCTACGTGGGAGGTTGGGGACTTGTCGTTCTGCTGTTCGAGGTCGTATACGGCATCTTCACCATCTACTTCTTCTATCGGTGCATATGTCAGTTAAAGAAACAGCGCATGAAGTACTTCAAGAACTTCTGGATGATTCTGGAGTTCGTCCTGCTCTGCTTCGCCGTGGCGTGTATCGTGATGTACGCCTTCAAGCACATCCTGACGGAGGTGGCCATGCACTCGCTACACAACAGAGAGTCAGGTTAGTAGAAGTTATGGGCTAATTATAACTAATACAAATACGTATCCGTATACAGTCAGGTTAGTAGACGTTATGGGCTAATTATAACTAATACAAGTACGTATCCGTATACAGTCAGGTTAGTAGACGTTATGGGCTAATTATAACTAATACAAGTACGTATCCGTATACAGT
>JAUTBV010095360.1:0-10990 GCA_032361325.1 Lepetodrilus fucensis
TGGCATATCGCAGCGTAATAACGATATGTTAGCTTGACAATTAATACTTGTGTACTAGTACTTATAAACTATAGACGGTTTGCTTTACTGGCTACGGGGAGCTCCATTGATGCTATGTATGTTAGCTTAACGATTAACATTTGTGTACTTATATACTATATACGGTTTGCTTTATTGGCTACGGGGAGCTCCATTGATGCTATGTATGATAACTAACCTATGACGTAACCAATCAAGAACATTAATTTCACATAATGTATCCTAAGATAAATGAATCACTACTATACGTTGACATTAGTATATCAAATGTTCAGTAAACTCAAGAGTACAATCTAATCTTGCAATGGATTTTTAATCATGAAGATAATTATTCCCTGATTATTTCAAACTTCAGGGAGGCGACACACACGTGGTCGTAGAGGTAAGCTATTGCTTTATTACCAGTGAAATTATGGCGTATCGCAGCGTAATAACGATATGTAAACTTGACAATTAATATTCGTGTGGAGGTTAGTTTGCTATATATGATAACTACCTAGGACGTAATCAAGCAAGAACGTTAATTTAATCTAAGATAAAGGAATCACTACTATAAATTGACATTAGTATATCAAATGATCAGTATATACTTCTTTATGTTCACTGCACATTGATGCCAACCTCATTGGACTAACCTGGTCGGTCTTTATTATTAGTAAACATCTGTTGCTGTTCTTTTCAATATATAGAATACAGCATATTGACAGTACGGCATAATATAATTTATGTAGGTTTCTTCTGATAGTTTTCGCTAGTAATAGTATCTAAAAAAAATAATAGAATGCCAAGTTTATTCTGCCACTTGAATGCTAACTGTAATAACCATAGCATTTCCGCATATACTTTATATTATGCTAAATGCATTGCAACTATCATAAACTGAAACATGTATTGTATTCATTCCAATTATTTCTAACAAAAAGTAAAAGGTTTCCAAAATAGTATGTTTTTAGCAAAAACTGCGTTCTGCAAACATTTTATTAGATAAAGTATGCATTGTCTGTTGTCCATCAATGTCGTATTGTTATACGTGTAACCAGGAGACGTGTTCAGGTAGTCATTATCTTGGCTGCTCATGAATCACGGAACTCCATGCATTAAAATTAAAATAAATTTAAAAAAAATAAAAACTTACTTTGAAATTCATCTGGAAAGGAAACTCTTAAAAGTATTAATTAGCTACTAAGCGTATTAAGGGTATTTATGTATTTGATCTTTGTAGGAAGACCTTTCTCTTAATTATACCAATTAATGTTTTATTTTAACATGATCATTTAGAATGAGTATCAACGAATTGTTATGACGTTTTCAAATTTATCTTTTCTCGCAGTGCCAGTGAGAATGTATTTCAAGTTAACGACTTACTTATGCTGATGATTAAGGTTGGCATAATCCACAAAAAAAGGTCCTGATGCTTGGAATGGAAAATTAACGTACTATAGTTAGCATTCACACGGAATGTTACACAGTAACATTATATTATAGTTTAGAAGTTACAAGTGTTGCCCTCGCAGCGGCAGTGGTATGTAGAATACATATGTTTAATTGTATGTGTGTGTGTATATATATATATATATATATATATGTTAATTTGAAATACAGCATATATAGGCAATAACATGCCTTCTATTTAACAAACTAATTTACTCCTATGTCAACGTCATGCTTATTCATGCCTTTTTAGGAAACAGAAGATCAAGCCGTAGGATTGTTATATTCTCCAGAGGTGATTAAAACAGTTAATTCATCGATTTGTTCTAATTAATGCATATTTATTAGAACGTTCCATTCATTTAATTATTCCAGAATAGCACGTGCTATATAGCAGGATAATTTATGTAAGAAAATAAATGATCACAGTTTTGTTAATTCAGGTAAAAGAAATATTATTATTTAAAAACACAAACGTGTGCTATGCATAATAACTATAGCGTCGTTATATACTCTTTATTTTCACTTCTAGATGAAGAGTGCTACTACAAAAAAATCAAGTGTAGTAGTTGGAAGAACAGAGAAAGGCGGTGCTATTTTACTGGGTCCAAAGTTCGCGGGCTCATTAGATCTGGAAGGGGTGTATTTGTCAAACTTCTGAAAAATATATCTAAAGTAAAGTGCGTTAAAGGAAAGAACTACAAATATGTTGTGCGGAGAAATAGTGTGCTGCTTAAAGTGTACAAAGGATGCAGAGCTGTGTTCAAAGTTTGCACAAAAGGTACGTTTTCCTAGGTCAATAGATTATTAGTATATGTTCCAGCTACATAAAGCGGATACTTTTCATAAGACTATGAATTGATCAGTACACCTGCACACTCTTCAAACAACAAAATATAAAAGCCTCAGGGAAATATTTTGGCAATTAAAGAATCTTGAAATAGTAAATTATGCATTGAACTTTCGCATTATTACATATGAGTGTCTTTCCAAGTTGGCTTCCCGGTATGACACCTATTTTACGTGTAATTTCTTCATGTTCTGTATAGTTGGCGATACGAACTCTCTTACTGGTCTCAAACATTCTGCATTTGATAATCCATAAACAAAATAATCGAAGAAACGTCTTTAAAAGTAGAATTAAACACATCTATAGCATTTCACTTTCTCATTAAACAGGATTCAAACCGAGACTACCTTCAGGTAAGAACGCGACCTGATCTACTAGTGTGAAGGACGTTGTGGTTTTGATGTAAAATGTATAATATATAATTTGAATATTGCGAATTTTATAACAACAAAATTATTTGTAAGAATTTTACATGGTACACCTGATACGACGTCTGTAACTTAAACAATTTATGATGGCTGCTATGCAACTTAAATAAAATAACTATATTTCTCATTGATACCAAATATGTTATTAATGATATGTTTCACAAGTTAATTAACCAATGCTATGGAATAGCCATAGTTATTTACCACGATAATCTAGATTATGATGTTACATTATATTATATAATGTTTGTTTTGCTAATAATATAAATTAATTTAACTGCTTCTATCAGTGTACTATTCCCAGTAGATATAGTAATCAATGCCAAGATATACCGATACTACTTTCTCGGTTTGAAACAAACAGTTATGGAAAGGAACTGTACAATTCCACTTATAAGTAACATATGTGTTTTTTAGGCGGAGGATGCTGGCGTTATATCCAAGGTTGGTAACTATCGTCATTGGATGATATTATTTTAGGAATTATGTAATTCATGTCTGTTTGATATGGTCCTATATCAGGACTAATCCAGACTTGTCTTACGTTTCGACTTCTGTTCAGTGATCGACTTAATCATATCTACACTTACTATTATTGGAAATACATTAACTGTTCGTTCGACCAAAATGAAACAAATTGAATGTATAATAAGTAATTATGATAATTGCATAATACTACATGAAGGAATACAGTTTTCACGTTACATTGACTGTGGTAACACTTATAATGACGAAATATATCTACTGTATATAACACATTCAATACTAAGCGAATTAAGTATTATTAAGCAAATACATCAATATAACAGCATGTATATGACAATATATAATTGTATTTGTAATACCGTATGACGTCTTCAAATGGTTTGCAATTATATTTTTGCAGATCGAGGAAGGAGTTAGTATAGATGTTGATACAATCGTCCAACTACCTCATGCTAGTCATTACTTATTATTTCCTATGTGTGGACACATGTTTTAGTAGTGATTAATACCTAGCTAGTGCAGTGTTGTTTCTGTTGATTCTTGGGTGCGTTCTTGAAAGCTAGAATACATGCAATACAATACTTTTCCCTACATGTATTGATCGTTGAACCGGCTTCGTGCTTATCGCTTTTCCTACACAGCGCAACGGCCTCCAGACCAGTAGTGAAATGTTTTAATACATATTGCTACGCGTTCTGGCTGAACGGCTTCTGTAGCAATATATATCGATACGTATTCTAGCTTGAACGCACCCCTGGGGTGTGATCTCTGTTTGCCGGAACCATTTCTATACATATGACATACCGGGTATCAGAACGTCGTTGGCATAGTAGTGTTAATAATTGCCAACGTTCGTGTGTCTGATAACACTGGCAAGAACATGAGAAGCACGATTTTGATGGAAACGCTGCATAGAAAAAGTGGGAAGGTAGAATAGTGGTGGATGTCAATATACTATAATATGTGTATTCGCTAAGGCGTGAGGTAGTGAATGTGTTGATCATCTGCTGACATAGACAAGCACGATGTGTCTGTCTACTGTGACTGATGCCAGGTAAACAGTGGCTTTGGTGAGCGAGGCTCTATGTTCAAGGATTGCTTGGATGACTTTGGTGCCAGGTAAACGGTGGCTTTGGTGAATAGTTGTTTGGATGACAATCATCACGCCACGTAGACAAAGCAATGGTAGCATACATTCGAAAATTAAAATACTTTTTGGCGATATTACCTTTCTACAAACGTAGACGACACGTCAGATGAAAACTAACGTGTGCATACTTAAAAGTACACTAACTGTTGCTCTGTCTACACAGATTGGTTCATGTTGAAATAATATATATTCCAAATATTTAATTAAAGGCCAGCATATACTTTGCGGGGAAGCTGTCTACCTGACTTAGGAATTCTGCTTGATGAATTTGGTGCAATTATTGTCCAAATGCATCAGAAAGTTCCAGTAGAGTATCGAGCTTGTAGACGTTTGGAACTTCTTAGTTGTTAAAGTAACGTCAATCTACATTTATAAGCCCAAAAGATATACTGGCCCTTACTTACTATTTGGAGCATATAACCATGATTATTTAGACGTAATGCATAAGGGCATCAGGAATATATTGGTCTGCTATACCTTTTAGTTATTCACAATTATGTATATATTCATTGAATAGTTATTGTATTATAGTAATATATTTATGTATACTATATATATTTTTTAATTGCATTGTTGTTGTTTCCAATAGTATCGCTTTTCTCACTACAGAACCTTTTTTATAACATGTTTTTCTTTTTATCAATTTCCTATTAATGACACATATTTATCTTTTTATACATTTCGTATTAATGATAGACGGTTTATATACATTTCAGGTCATTTCTTTTATCGATGTACTGCTCGAAAAACCAAGTGAGAGGAATAAATATAGTTTGCACTTCTTGTTTGCATTCAATACTGAAATTAACGATTGTGTCATTTTCTTTTATTTCTTCAGGCACAGGTACGTTGTTTCCGGGTAGATCGTATGTATGAAAAACTGAAGATATCAGGTCGTCCTTTCTTCGAATTCTTCCATTATTACATTATATATGTCTGATATATCATGCACACGTTTATTCGTGTACTTCTTCATATTTTCTCCTTATATTTATACCCAATTTTATATTTACGATGTAATGTATAACGTTCCAGTTTAATCTTTCAGTGTTATTGAGTCTTTGACGTAATTTGTATTATAATCTTTGGTGGATATTAAGCATGATGTTCTTTACTGCATGTGGTCATGTTGGTATTTTCTACAAGTCTTCAATGCTACTGTCCATTCAAATTTACGCGCGCATGCTATTTGTTGCATGAAGATCCAATTTATACACAAGGAACATACCGGTAATGTAGGGACTACGCACATTTTCCATATCTATGGCAAATGCTACAAACCTTTTATTTGTGACGTTAGTTTATCTAGAATATACTTTTGTGTAAATTGGAACTGTTTAACTCTATCTGTGTTTCTACCATGTCTGTCCCTTTCTTTTTGTTCTCTCTCTCCCCTCGATCTCGCTCTCTGTGTCTGTCTATCTACCCCCACTCTCTCTCTCTCTCTCTTACTCCCACTCTGTCTGTCTGTCTCTGTCTGTCTCTCTGTGTGTCTGTCTCTCTCTCTCTCTCTCTCTCTATGTGTCTACGTGTCTCTCTCTACCCCCATACCCCCACTCTCTCTATCACTTACTCCCACTCTGCCCCCCCTCTCTCTCTCTCTCTCTCTCTCTCTCCCCACTATGTATATATGTCTATGTCTCTGTCTCTATCTCTCTCTAAAATATTTGTTTATATCGATATCTCTACGCATGTGTTTTACTACTCCTTTGTATATGACTTTTCTTACTCTTCGTATGTGTATGTGAGTATGTGTACTTACGTTATGTGTATACTAGTACACATGCATTATAGACACACATACACACATACCTCGCAAAGACGCTTATCAGAGGTTTATACTATCTGTCTATTTTTGCTCCTTTATCCCCTTAACGACGCGATTTCCTACAATCGTTGTGGTCCGATTTTCTGGAAACTTCACTCTGGTAATGGCTGCGGGTCACGTGCCTCAGAATGCTTGGTACGTAGTGTTTACATACTTTTCTTCTGATACACTTTGAACATGGTCTAGTATGATTTTATCGAATAATGAATTATCTGTCCATTGGTATTTGATCCTTCAACACGTGCATATGCCAATCTTCCTACGACATGCCCTTGCTATGAATCATTTTCACCCCCAAGTTACTTTCTAATACCACGCGAGCTTCTTGTATATTAAGAAACCGGTGGTGTGAAAGAGTTGGTTGCATGATGAATATATCGGTATCCTTAATTTATTATGTTTTACCCACTTCTGGCATAATATGTAATATTCTTAAATACAAAGTCTTACCATTTTAGGAACAAACCAGAAATCAATCATTACTTACACCAACATTATATCCACGAATAGCATCGTTCGCATTGCGATGAAATAAACCCATTTAATATATTTACGAAGAACATATTTAGCGACTATTCAATGGGTGAACATTATTTCTTAATGAAACCTTGGTAGACTTTGAAGCTAAAGGTACCAAGTTCGAACCTGCACATGGAAACCTGCTACCGGTACGCTATCAGTATCAGTTTCAATATCAGCCAGTGCAAGCAGGTTTATTGGTACACAGTGTGTTACATGTGTAGCAGATTTCCTCCAACCGTAATATTCATTGGAGAAATACCTTTGAAAGTGTCTCTCACAAATATATCATTAATATATCCAAACATGAACACTGTATCTGTCAGTATATACAACCCCCCTCTCCCTGTATAACATATACATCCACAGATTGGGTTACACCATGAAATACTTTATACTGCATGCTCATCAACCATTCTAATTTCATTATTATTGTTGAATGTCTATTATTAAATAAACGTATACTACTCAAAATTTGCTATTATTAATTTAGTATTAAGGGTGGCATTACATTAAAAGACGATACTTAGCAAAGTTTTAGTAGCATAGTATGATTTATGTTCTGATTATATTTTCATTTATATATACAGTATATGCAACCTCTCTTCTGCATTGCTCTCACGTTACTTCTTTAGGTAATGTATGCGTTCTGATGATGATTATAAATGATGAACCTCACTATGCCTTGCTTTTGTTTAGGGAGTCGAGGAAGCCGAGCGGCTAAACGAAAAGGATATGTTCGTGGAGGAAGCAAACGCCGGGGACGGCGTGGAAGCAAAAGACGACGAAGAGGCCGATCTGGTAAACGACGTTACAGGAAGAGAAAGTACTCTAGAAGACGAGGCTCTAAACGAAGAGGCTCTCGCAGAGGAAAGCGATATCGTCGAAAGAGGCGATCTCGTAAAATTTATCGTAAAAGAGGCAAGAAGAGGCGTAGACGTAGACGTAGGGGGAAGAAGAGTAGGAGGAGGAGGAGGAGGAGAAGGGGATCTCGTAGACGTAGACGCTCTCGTAGAGGGAAGAAGAGGAGGAGGAGGAGAAGGGGATCTCGTAGACGTAGACGCTCTCGTAGAGGGAGAAAGAGGCGTAGAAGGCGAGGCAGAGGAAAGAAAAGGAGGAGGAGGAGGAGCCGCCGTAGGAGGCGAGGCAGAGGAAGGAGGAGGAGGAGGCGTAGGAGGCGAGGCAGAGGAAGGAGGAGGAGGAGGCGTAGGCGGCGAGGCAGAGGAAGGAGGAGGCGACGAAGGAGGAGGCGAAGGAGGAGGAGATCTCGTAGAGGAAGATGGAGGTGGTGGCACAGATGGATGCCATCTCGACGTGGAAGTAAGTGACTGGTGCCTACTGATTGTGAATGGAATACAACTGATGGGAACGATGACGACACCTTGATATCTATACCACTATAATTGCATCATGATATGTTATAATACGGAGGTAGACATTATGCCATGTAGTCACGATTATGTTGTACATATATTAAACAGGCAGATGCCCCAATGTTTCATATATATATATATATATATGAATTATCAAGTAGTAAAGACATGTCAAATATAGTTTTACATGCTTTACGTAATTATAATAATATTATGATTTGCTTTTGGCCATCTGTGTCTAAACCAAACATGATATGTTATGTATAGTTGCATGTAATCAGAATATTGTTTAATAAAACAAATATAATTGTACGTTGATTTGCTCTAATTTTACCTTATGTGATGTTTATCTTTCAAGGAAGACGTAAGTAAATTAATAAAAGATATATTTCATATTTCTCTTTTTATATACATGTATATAATTCTTCACTTTTAAATTTCTGGTTTATGTGTCTTCAACTTAACAATAGTGTCACGTATATATTATGTAGGTAAACTCTCGTATATACACATACACAATTTCAGAAATAGGTGGATTATGTTATGCAATAGTAAACTAGTATTCAATTGTGAAAACATTCCTCGCAACATTAATTGAAAGTGTAATTAATTAATTTATTCACGCCCCATAACATATTGAAGGATAAATACTTTTAGGCACTTTTCAAAAGACTTAAGAATAGCGAACGTTATCCAGAACCCTTTAAATATATTACGCATTCTACATGATACTTTCGATAGCGAGTTTTATTGTCACCCTTTTCTCTCTTATACTATTTTCTATATTATTCTTCTATGCATTCTTATTACTGGAAAAGTCAGTGTACCATTTCCAAATGTTCACCTCTAAACATGTTACCGTTTTCACTACCATTGCTTCTACTACCTTTTACTATTACGATTAATGTGTCAGTATTGTTAATCATGTCCTTCTGTATTACGTACAATATATTAGGCCTATTTCTTTTTTATCTGTATAGTACACTTACAGTAATGCAAATAAAACAATAATCTAACACGAGTTTGTTGTCTGTAGCTAACTCTGTTGACGGGTGCTCTTGAATAATGAATACGTGATCATATGATGTCAATGATATGTGAGTACTTATTCTTATTTAGTTCTTAGACGCGTACGTAATATTACATAGTATTGGACTCAATTTGATCATAGCAGCAGTTGCTATATACGGTTATGACAATAATAGCAAAGCTAATGGCAGCCATAATGTGCTGAACACATAAAACTATAACATGATTTATGATGATTAATATATCTGGTTCTCTGAAAAAGATCAGATTGTTTTTCTCAGATTTTTAGTAGATATTTTCTTAATAATAAAATGCGTAATTTTACATCTATATCTAATTCTAAATGTTACTATCCATGACATATCCTAATCATGCAAATGGTTTTCTGGTAGGTTATAGCTGTTCCAATATTGTTAAGAAGTGTTCGAGTTGGAAGTACAAGACGAGAACATGCGTGTTGTCCGGTAGAGATGTTGCCAAGTATATGAGAAGGCATAGGAAATACTTGAAAATCAAAGTCAGAAAAAACATTTCAAGAACCAAATGTAGAGAAGGGAAGACGTACCGATACTACGTCAAAGGCACATCAATCCATATACAAGTTTCAAAAGGCTGTCGAGCGCTGTTCAAACTGTGCTCCAAAAGTGGGTAATTCTAAATTACTTTTGTAAGGCTTTTTAACAATGCAAATGATAATGAATCGCTTGTAGCGTATTTTATTATCGAAACAAATGGATTGAAAGCCAGCCAAACTTGTATAAGTAACGCTTATATACATATTATACTATCAAAATAAAAAAAATAAAAACATTAATACATGTGCATGTAAAATACACTAACAAACAATCCCAAATTCTAATCCAGTCTCTATTAATTTAATAAATATGATTTAACACGATCGCAATAACAAAGTGTTCAGAATATGGAAAGATAAAACGGTGTATCACACCTCTCGGGAATTAATGTGTGAACTGGGCATGGCAATTTCCAAACACTGTCTCTAGAACTACAACATTCTAAATTATTAACTATTTATTTAATGACAATTACTATATGTATCTATATCTGTAACTTCCGGTTACGAATGTTAAGGGTATTTTCCCGCTGACAGTTTGACCGTGCGGTAGTAGACTGTCTTAGAACGGATTGGATATTAATTCCCAAGATTTTACCTGCACTGCCTGAAATACTACCTTTAACTTATGTGTGTTTACTGATTCATCAGATCCAAACTAGATAATATGAATTCTTTTTCCAGCCAAACGTAAACGAAAAAATAGTGAGTGTTCTGTCGGATTTATGATATGTGAAGGAAGGAGGAGGAGTAGACGAAGGAAAAACACCAGACGTGTGAGGCGTAAGAGGAGGAATAGGAAATCTCGCAAATCCCGCAGGAGACGTCGACGAAGCAAGAAAAAACGAAAGAGAAGTAGACGACGCCGAAACAGTAGAAGACGACGCAGACAAAGAAAACGTCGATTAAGACGTAGTAGACGTCGTCGTAGTAGAAGAAGAGTAGGTCGTCCAATTAGAAAACGTAGACGTCGTGCAAGTAGAAGAAGGAAAACTAGAAAACGGAGAAGTCGACGACGAAACAATAGAAAGAGGAGTCGTGGTAGACGTAGTAGAAGGAGAAAATATCTTAAACGACGACGTAGTAGAAGACAATATCGTAAACGCATTGGTCGCCAAAAGAAAAGTAGACGCCGTAGACGACGCCGAAACAGTAGAAGACGACGCAGACAAAGAAAACGTCGATTAAGACGTAGTAGACGTCGTGGTAGTAGAAGAAGAGTAGGTCGTCCAATTAGAAAACGTAGACGTCGTGCAAGTAGAAGAAGGAAAACTAGAAAACGG
>JAUTBV010095371.1:0-17192 GCA_032361325.1 Lepetodrilus fucensis
ACAATCATTTGTATCTGAGACAGGGAACCAGTTTTTACCATATCCTATCATTTGTATCTACGGCAGGGAACCAGTTACGTTATTGGACTAGTGCAATATTTTATATTTATTGAATGGATGTTATTGCACTCTCAAACTCTATGTTATGTGATAAATACACTTATAGTGTACTTATTACGATAAAATTAAAGAATTAATGATGATTTTTATTCTGTACCTGTCTCCAGAGACACGTCGTTGAGCAACCTGGAAGCAGTGGAGAGTGCGCCCTTCCTGATCTCCAAGCTGACCGGTATCGCTTCCCATCACCTGGAGGCCATCGTTGAGATGACCTTCCTTACCACGCATAAGTCGCTGACCGATATGGACGATGAAGTGGATGACACTGTCCAGAAAGCTGGGTCATCCTCCACGGACAAAGTAACTGCGGAGGAGGACAAAGACAAGGAAGACAACCTGATGAAGGAGCTGGATCGAGACATCGCGCGCATCCTGGACGAGGAGGAGGAGGTGGTGGACATGGATCACAACGCTGACAAGAAGGGGTCTGACGAGGACGTGACAGGGAGGGACGGAGGGCCCGACACCGGCGGAGTCGTCATGCCCAGTGGCCAGAGTTGTAGTGAGGACCTCGTCCAGGTCAGGGACGGCAGCGAGGACATCACCGAGGTCACGGACAGTTCCGGGGACCAGTGGTTCGAGGCCGAGAGCGGATCTGGACCGCAGTCCGAGGAGAATCTAGCCGAGGCTGATGTCAAGTGTGAAGACCCCGAGATGGAACTGGTTGTCGGTGCTAGTGCTAGTGCTGAAGCTCCTACTGAAGACCGTCCTGTGTCCACAGATGTAGCAGTCACAGCACAGAGCTCCACTCTCAGTGCCAATGACTCCAGCTCTTTGAATTGCTCTACGGAGGAGAAGGAATTGAAGTGCTTCAAGTACGCTGCAGTTCAGTTGTCGGCTCTCAAAGCCCTCTCTGTGATAGTCTGCAGCAGTAGGTTTACGGAGATGCTACTTGTTCAGAAGGAGAACGCGCGGACGGACGCGGCCAAGGGCATGCTGGACGGAATCCTTCCACAGAGGGACGAGACTCTCACCGCCGTTCTCAGGAGCATCCTCCGTCTCATGGGTCAGAGGGCAACTATGCCCTTGCCGTTTCGGAGAGTTGTTTCCCTTGGCGAGATGGAGCGAACTCTGAATGTTCTGCAGAAGTCCATGGTGACCGCACAGGCTGAGGAGAAGCTGAACATTCAGGACTACGAAGGTAATTGATCATAGCAGTTGTAGAAATAACGCCTACCCGCAGTACATGCAAATTCAAGGGCGATAATGGCGATAATGGTGGAATAAAAAAAGTTGAATTGGAAAGAAAAAACATATACTCTGAATACATTAAATTTAGTGGGTTTTTTCCAATCCACATTTGCGATTTTCCAAGGGAGGTAATTCTGCATATGTAAAATGAAAATGGCGGCATTTATTAGGTACTAAATATTGTTATTATTTTTAATAGTTTAAGGGGATGTTTATTGCAGCAGGGTGTTTAATACGATGAATACGGTAATTCTAGGTATGTTGTGAATGTTTCAGGTATTTTGTGTTTTCAGGTATGTTGTGAATGTTTCAGGTGTGAATGTTTCAGATGTGAATGTTTCAGGTATGTTGTGAATGTTTCAGGTATGTTGTGAATGTTTCAGACCAGCTGGAGGAGACGCTACTGAGTCAGGGAGTGACGCCGGACCACAGCACCGCGTCTCACGGAACTCTAACCACGCCGAGTAGTGGAACCGCGGGAGAGGTCAATAAGTTCCAGCTGCAGTCGTCAGCTGCCCAACAGACGTCAATACTGCAGTACATGAATACCAGCTCCAGGTCAGATAGTTCATTTTGTTCTCATTGCTTATGGTAAAGATATGTTCCAATTTCAAACAATTACTACTGTAGATATGCATCTATCCCAAAGTAAATTTTCCTCAAAATTCTTTCATTTAGAGTTTTCGCATATGGGTGAAATATTCCCGCTGCGACGTAAATCATAAATTCAATCAAAATCAGTTTAAATTAGACTTGAAAAATAACTATCGTTGTGAATCTTCAATGTTCTTAAACAACACTCTCTATAGGACAATAACTTCAGTTGTGTTGTTGTTTTCAGCACTGAGGATATGGTTGGCTTCACAAGGCGGATGTTTAACGCTCTGCGTCCACGCTACTCTCTCCAACCTCGAAGGAACCCCCCACCTCCACCAATCCGCTCCCGGTCCCCCTCCCCACCTCCCCCTGCCATTGTCACCCACTTGATGGAGATGGGCTTCTCACTGCCACACATCAGACAGGCTCTCACAGCTACAGGTATACATCACTCTTTACACTACAGGGGTGCATTCAGGCTGCACTACATTTCACTACACACTACGCTACTATTCTATAAAGTGTCATGTTCTCAAAAGCTGAAGCATGCTATTCTATTTCCCTCATTGTCACATTGGCAATGGAACTGATGTCCTTATCTACTGTTCAGGTATCAGTGGCCATGAGGTGACGGCTCGCTCCATCAACAGTCTGGCCACGTGGATGTTGGAGAACGCAGCCACGGATGTGCCAGGTGCTTCTGGCGGAGGCCGAGACGTCGTGGCTGTCAAACCATCGACAACCTCTCTGTCCGACGACACGGATCTGGTGGCAGACATCACAAGGTCAGTCCTCTTTCCTAAACTAAATATTTATTAATACTAGGAACTATTTATATGGTTACACAGATACTTAGGAGCAGCGTTGTTGGATTGTGGACTAATTCTGTGTGAACTTGCTGTGGGCAGAGATCTGAGCACGGATGTGTCGGCGTACCAGGAAGACTTCCTCAGCGACGAGTCCTCCGATGAACAGCTCGACTTGATTCGGCCCACCATTAATCGCCGTCCCCGCCGGTTGATTCGAAGTCGACACATTGATATCCGGAGCTTCCTGACTGCTGGTAAGTATTGGCGTTCCTATTATTGTACATTTTCAAAAAAAACAACATTTGGATAAATAATGTAGTAATATTAGTCTTCCAAAAATATAATATTTACACATTCAAACATTTATTTGAGATATTGGGCACTGATCTGGTGAATTACACAATGTTCTCGCATGCTGCAGTTCGTGACCGGCGTGATGAGCGCCCAGAGAGACGTCACGAGATCGGGGAGGCGCGACCTCTGTATGACCCCTTGGACAACTTTGACCTCCAGGACGAGCTGTATAATGAGGACGCCCTGGAGGACGTGTTTACCATGGACCCCTCCAGGGACACTGCCGAGGTGGGCTTGAATCTGAATCTTGCTATCAGAATGTGTGTAAATACTTGCATTTATTGACCTCCATAGAGGATATTACACAATGTTCTATTTAATATCAACTTTATGTCCCGAGTGGAATAATTTTATTACACGAGCTTTAGCGAGTGGAAATAAAATTATTTCACAATATCCTATTTATTACCCCAGATGTTTTTATTAATGTAGATTCAATCAAAAACGATGTTTTACTGATAGTGATAGCCACAAATATATATGCAGACTAATATAAGTTACCTCAAAATCCAGTTTACTACTGTCCGAAAGATTATATAACAATCACACGTAGTTCCGATAAAATGTGTTGAATAACGCGATTATAGACTTCCATGAATACTATTTCTTATAGCAATATATATGAGTGGCGAGAAAGAAGAACACTTCCCTAAGTACCGCTATCAAATCATTGTTTTACGAATATTACAGTCTGTCAGTCCGGGCTGTAAGGTGTTGACATGTTAACGTAAACATAGGACACTTTCCGGAGTGTTGTTGAGTGTAAGTTTAGTATTTTCAACGTATGGACTTTCCATCGCAGAGACAAGACATGGAGTCGGGGAGGACAGTGGTGTGTGAGCTGTGTGGCCAAGAAACCAATGGACTGTTCCGACATCTACGTCTAGCTCACCCAGGCTGTGGACGTGAGTACTGCATCGACATCAACATCTACCACCCATTCATTGTCTTACTTTTTAACCCTCTCCCTGCTGGATTAGACACTGCCACACCTCTATAGGGCATCTGGTTGCCTCCAGCATGGAGAAGGTTAATAGACTTATGAAGACACAGACGTGACTAATTTAACCATGTTGATGTTCCAGGCATCAGTGTTGGCCACGAGTATAACAGCGCTGGGGTGTACGTGCAGAATGTGGCTGCTGGTATCTGCGGACTCGGCCCTATCATGTGCTGTAAGTGCAGGGGGCGCCATCTGTACAACAAGCAGCACGGCACCACGGCAGGGTTTGAGAGTGGCGCCAAGTCCGACCGCACCACCTCCGACGGCAGACATGTGGCGCCAGACCTACTGGGAACCACGGAGGGAGGAATGGATGGTGAGTTGTTAGATGTATGTTAGATGTCTGTATTAGGGCAATGCAGATATAATCCTTGGTCTGCCCATACCAGCTTGTGCTCGCCGGTTTACTGCAGCATTCAGCACTGCAGTTGTTTGCAGGTTTATGATATAAGTGAAAGAATCTTGAAAGCAACTCTAAACCACAATTTAAAAACAATAAAATCTTAATATAGTAAAATAGTAATATTATAGCAGTACAGACAGGTCTTCAAGTATATTTAGCATATTCTTGTGAATATATTTTATTATTCAGTAAAATTCATGAATTTCTAATTTATGTCTGTCAATAAGTGTTGACATGCCTAGAACAATTCCTTGGTCACATGGTGCATGTTCACTGAAGTGTGTCACTGTCGCTGCTGTTGCAGATGAGCTGGCGTTTCTGTCTGTGGACAGCGGCATCAACATCAGCGCTGAAAACTACCAGAAGCTGCTGCCTCGTCTCGGCCTCAGCGACCGCAAGTCAATCCCAGAGCCAGTCAGATTCCTGGAGTCGGACCCTCTGGGAGCCAAGTCTCTCATCAACAGCACCCTGGAAGTCACCACAGAATCTCTCAGTAAGCTCAGTCACACCATCAGAATAGTGTGGAGTAGATATTCACTGTATGAACTCTGAAGAGTGATAATAATGCTAACAATTACTTTATGAAAATCGAGCATGCGTGTGAGTAAGTCTTTATTATATTTTGTTTCATAGTTTTGTGTTTATGCCACTGAACATTAGCTAGATTTTATGGTAGGATGTAATGAATTATCTTTTTAAAAATGGATTTTCTAAGAAAATTAAGTAATTGCTTATACGGCTACAGTCATTGTGCTTACTAGCTAGCTACATGGCCATGTTGGAGGTATATAGAAGTGCTGTGTGTATTGTAGGCAGCCTGTACAAGTCCAGCCGGTCTGACCCCAAGCAGAAGTCCCTGGGAGAGCAGGCGACATGTCTCCGGAGTAGCGCAGAACGACTACTGGCGCTACGCAGGACGACAGCGGCCACTCAGGTCCTTCTGGCTAGGACCGTTGTCATGCGCGTCCTCACACTGCTAGCTCAGAGGTAGGATCATCACATAGCTTCATGTAGGCCATTACAGATATGTCAAATTACCTTTAGTATTTTTCTTGTATTTATTCTAAATTGATGCAAAATATATTGGTTGTGTTTTGTAAAATCTGTACAAATTACTCATTTTTTTACCCATTGTATATTTTCTTCACTACAATATGATCACAAACTGAGGTGAGTGGATGGTTTTCTCTCCCTTGCAGTGGCAGTTCGTGTCGACTGTCGACCGCCCTGGGACATATCGGCCTAGCGGACATCATGCAGATCGTGCGTCTCATGTCTCTGTGTGCCGCGGGCAAGATAGAAATGTTCCACGCCCACCAACATGATCAGTCCGAGTATCTCGTCTACCTCACGACTGCTATAGGAGCCCTGGTACAGGAGAGTCCGCTGTCACTCAAACAGCTCATTTCACTGTGCACACAGGTTAGTATACTGTTATGTGACCCCTGGCACACAGGTCAGTATATCTGGGGTGCGTTCAGGGCATACTACAAATTTATACTTTACAATACGCTACTTTTCTAAATGTTGTGGCAAGCTGAACGATTTTGTATCAAAATAGCAGGAACTCTGTTCATGCATGCATCCAGTCCATTCACTGCATGCTTTGGTTTGTCCTACTATTTTCTACCAAACACTACGGGCTCAAAAAAGTAGCATTACGTAGTACTACCAGTGTTGGCTGAACGACTATTATAGCGCTATGTATCAAAAAGTATAAAATTGTAGTCTGTCCTGAACACACACCTGGTATACTGCATAGAAGCCCTAGTACAGTTCTCTATTTGTGACTTCATTCAGATCTCAGACATGTGTCTATTAAGAATGCACTCATATGTTGCCTGCCCGCAGGAGCTGATGCTGGCGGCTATGGGGCTGAACTCCAGCAGCATCGAGGACACGTCCAGCTCTCGGCACTCCGCACACAAGCTGTCCGAGTCGCCTACGTTCACCGTCACACAGGCCCTCGTCTCACTGCTGGCACAGAAAGGATGGAGTCAGAAGCTCATCCAGGCGCAGCTCTCCATTGATAAAGGTAGACAAAGTCTCTCATATTTGTCCACAGTATATTTACTTTCTTGGATGTTTGTGCATCAGTTCTGCTCTTTATGGCTCTTCAAGTTGTTTTTCATGAATATACCAGCGATTGAAATTTGCTTTAAAGTTTTCTTAATTATTTGTTAATTGATGATTAATCATGATTTTGTTTACATTTTCTTAAAGTATTTTCATTGTTGCACTTTATTATATGGAATTAATCATAAACCAAGTACAAAGTTAAGTTTTTCAGTATTTTATTTGTATCGCACCAATCAAGCACCACTGAGTTGTTCTTGTTTCCATCTTCCCACAGACACTCCCAGCGATAGCACTGCAGGTGAGGAGACAAAGTTCTCTCCCCTTCAGCTGATCAATGCGCTGTCGGCCTGCGTCATCTCAGCTCGGATGCCCTCACACCACCGCCAGTGGTCGGCGTACCAGCTGGTCCAAGCGCTGTCTGCTCACGGCGGCCAGCGGGTCCCTCACACCTCTGACAACCAGGTGGACCTGATGGGCGATCTACCGCCGTGCCCGGTCAGCAAGCTGGAGGGACATCAGAACCGACTGTCGGGCTCTGCATGGAATGCGAAGAAATCACTTCTGGCTACCAGGTACATTACTGACTGTAGTACTGGAACATCACCTTGGTACAATCACATGGTTTGTGTTAGTGTTAGCTCAGGGCATCTGGTAACATGACAGTGGAGCCAGGCCAATAGTTATAAGTTAATGCAAGACGATTGACAGGACCTTAGGAATTGAATAGGTGCCAGATTTCTCTATTGGACCAAGTTTTTACATCTTATATTAGTGACTTTGGAATATGAAAACCATGCAATTTTACTATTTTATAATGTCTGTATATTTCAAAAGCATTACCTGAATATGTGTGCAGTCTGATTCAGTCTGATCACGAGACCTTTTATTTGTTTTGTTTTTTTCCATGGTAACTTCATGATTGTATGCCATTTCTCCCTCTCCTCAGTGGGTACGACGGTACGGTGAGGGTGTGGAGTCTGCCCAACAAGACCCACCAGTTCCTGCAGCAGACGTGCGTCTTCAACCACGGCGAGGACTCCGTGGACGTGGACAACTCTCAACTCGCCAACGTCTGCTGGAGCAGCTCGGGGAAGATGGTGGCTGCGTCCATGGACAACATGATCAACATCTGGGTCTACGGAGGTACGCCGTACACACCACACGTAACTCCTCATACATGTATAGGAGTTACAGTTGTAGCACTACCATCATGTAGAACGTTGCCCAGATCTATATCTCCAAGTACATGTATACTACATAGGTTCCAGGTACAATGAAGCTGCATGGACGCTATCATTACCACTGTGTGCTGTCCATGTTGCAGGAGGGAAGGGCCACCTGGAGGTTCAGCCGCACTGGGTGACGGCGCTGGCTTGGCCTCAGACCAAGGGGATGTTCGATGGGTCGCTGGGTCTGAGCACGGACATACTGCTGGTCGGACGTCTGGACGGATCTGTGGCCAGCATTCAGACCCTGGACAGCTCCAGCTACAGACAGCATGAGCTAGAGCACTGCTATAGGAGAGACGGTCAGTCAACATGTCGCGTGTAGCCCACAGGATACTGCTATACATAAATATCATCCTGGGATGTGCCTTTCTGACGCCATATTGATAGGATACGCTGTCTGTACTGTGGCAATGCAGTTATCATCCTTGGTATGTCGGTGCCAGTCAGCGCTACGGATATTGCGGGATTCCTTTTGCCGTAAATTGACAAACCGCAATACCAGTGAAAGTATCTTGATAGCAGATCCAATGCCAATTCAAAAGATTTAATTGAAATTTTCCACTTTGCTTTATAGTACCTGTGGGAGTTTGAGCTCTTCTAGCCTTGTGAGAACTTGTGGCATGTTTGTTATTATCAGTCTTCAAAGTACTAACTATTGCTATTAATGTGTTCCAGTGTCGGTCACCCAGATCGCATGGTACAATGAAGACCAGAGGTTTGTGATCGGCTACAGTGACGGCATGGTGTCTCTGTGCAGTCAAGCGGAATTTGAACAACCGCTCAACACAGAGGCTCATCAGGTAGACACACGGATACTCTCTGTCCACGATTTCCGCAGCAACGGTAAACTCCATAATCACTCACTCACATTCTGTCCACCAGTAAACAAGGACAGTATGGCATAAGTCAGTTTACTTGGAATAGTAATATTAGTTGCAATGGATTTGAAAATGTTTTCTTAAAAAATAATACATTTTGAATCTGGTTACAGAACTCCATCACAGCCATCAGATGGGATCCGACGGGCCATATATTTGTCACGTGCGCAGCCACTGATCGAGACGTCAAGTTATGGCAGCCCAGCGGGGAGGGGCTGTTGTGTATCCACTGTCTGCCACACCAGGCCACTGTGACCACTGTGGAGTGGTGCTCTACTCTGGGGGTGGGGGAGAACAAAAGACTGCTACTTGCGGGGTAAGTCCTGTGTACAATTATCATGTAGCTGTTCCAGTGTGTGTCTCACTGTGAGGAGTGCACACGCCTCCTCTGTGTATCCTAGTACACACGCCTCCTGTATGTATTCTAGTGTATACGTGTCACGTCTATGTTGCAGTGGGTGTGAAGACGGTGGGGTAAGCCTGTGGGAGGTGGCACAGCCTTCCAGTGTCCAGGTTCACATCTCGCCATTCGCCATCAAGCACCACTCCTCGCACAGAGATGAGGTACTACAATAATTACTTTGGAAAGAAACACATTCATTCATTATTTAGTTACAGTGTTTCTTGGTAACATGGAAAGGAAGCTCTAAGCTCTCTCCCTGCTGAAGGCGACGTTGACCGATCACATGCAGAAATAGAACACTTTGATTATATCAGCAGGGAGAAGGTTACAACAACTAATGTAATATTCTGTGAAATCTAAATATCCAGAGTTTCAAAGTTTGGTATATCGAGTCCATTCATGAGTTGGTATATTATTTCAACTGTATATTTCAGTTTTCATCCAACTCCTCCGAGAATCAAGAAGACTCGCGTACTCACGCTGCCGTCAAGCCTCGCCAGAGACTGATGGGTCATCTGACCGGAGTTACGTCTCTTGCATTCAGTCCTAATGCACTAATGCTGGCTAGCGGCTGTGGCAAAGGATGGCTCAACATATGGTCACTACAGGTAATCACAAGATCTAGGAATGCTTATATTGAACACTATGTTAGTGTACTGTATTGTACTAAACACTGTATTAAAAACAGTATATTGTCTATGGTATGGCGGTTGTCATAGGTCGCCCGATATACACATAAGTTTGTCTTCTCTGATCTCCAGGACCGCTGTCTGCTTCACACAGAGACAGGGACCGGCATGGTAAAGAGCATCTCGTGGTTTGCTGATCGCAGTTTAGCTGGATGTTTTAGTAGGTCAAAGGTCAGTCAGCTTTCTATGATGTCGTCTTTATGAATCGACATATGTACAAGTGGAATGTGTATATTACTATGTTAAGGCAGGGCTGCGCCTTAATGTTATTGCATCCTTTACCAATTATGTTATAATTTCCATACCTCTATTAGCATTTACAATGCTATACAATAATTTGAATTTAATTAATTATATTAAGAAATGTTCTAGTAATCTACAGAAAAATATATTTTACTATGTTTTAATGTGAATATTTTGAATTTGATTCCTACCTTCCTACAGGAAGTGAGCATGATTCACTATTCTCCTGAATTGCTCCAAAAGAACCGAATTGTCGGCGTGGCGATACGAGCACTGAAAATGAGGGGAATCATGGGACTGTACCAGGCTCCGTGTTTCCGTGGGTTACTGCAGCGCCTACCCAGCATGCTTCAGGAGCAGTATTTATACGAGAAGGTACAGGAGTCTAGATGCAATGTTATTAATAATTGTTTTAACATGATCCTATTTTAATTTAGCATGTATGTCAATATACAGCAGACAATCCATAGGTTATTGTTATTGATACATAGTCCGCAGCACAGAATCCCCTCACCCACAAAGTCACCAGGGAGACTTGTATGAACAGTTCTTACTGGAGATGTGTATGTGAGAGTACAGAGTAACAGCATAGAGGATGTAATGTTGTGATGGTGTTACAGCCGGTGGTTCTGTCTGGAGATCAGCTGATTCACAGTCAGTACCTGCAGTGTCTGGCCTCCCTGGCCGTGGGTCTGTCTCTGGACGCCGCCCTGTGCTTCACCCCCCAGCCAATCCACCACTACACACACGACACAGGTGAGTGCCCTCATCTAGTCAGTACATACAGCAGTCAGAATATCAGACTTACAGTTGATTTATACAGGATATTTCACTTGAATATGGAATCAATTCTTTGATATTGAATCATGTGCACATGAATATGTTGTCACTGAACTTATGTTTCAGTCACATGCAAACTGACAGTTACATGTTGAAACTAGGATATTTCACTTTAATACAGGATAGTCCTTGAGGTTTGCACATTAATCTTGAACATGTTGTCTCTGAACGTACAACTATTGTTTCTGATCAAATGCAAAATAAAGAGTTAAATGATGTAACCGGAATGAATAGTCCTTGACTTGACTGTTGCCTATACATTATGTGTAGCACACGACCAGATCGTGTCTGAGTGGCAGTGGCTGTTGACGTACTCCACCACTCTGAAGACTGCCGACGCCCTGGCCAACCGCAAACCTATCCCAGAGACGTTCAAGATCCTGAAGAGAGATACAGATGACTGGAACTGTGTCGGCTATGTGAGTACAATGAGAAGCTTAACTAATACACTTGTACACAAATATTATCAGATTCATCATGACTACATGCCAAAGTCGAAATAGATGTTCTAAATGTTCTGCATTACTTGGTGGATGGCGACTAACTGTTAGAAATTGAGTACTACAAATAGTAAGTGATCATGTTGTAACATTCAAGGCATTCTCTTAGAATGCATAGCTTCTGTGCATTGTGAAAGGTTCTGGGTGGCATGGTTATCCAACTCTTCCTGCGTTCTGTTCAGGACAATACTCTGTGGGACGTGCACAAGGACAGTCAGATCATGGCATGGGAGACAGGTCGGCCCGAGGACTGGCAGGTCGGAGGTCGCTGTGAGGTGTTCATGTGGGGGAGCGGTCGTCATGGGCAGATGTGTGAGGGTGGCAGAAGCAACCTCAACCCTGTCCGGGTGTCGTCATTCTCCTGTGCACAGCAGGTTAGTGACGCTATGTTAGTGGACAATTTACATGTTGGCGGTAACCTACTAGTACTAGGAAGGCTGTGGTTGAGTGGATCATGGGTTCAGTAATATCAAGATGATTTTTGTTGAGGATTACAATTTCTCCACCTGATATATCAATAAGATTCTGATTCTGATGTTCTGTTCCTACAGATCGTGTGTGGCCAGAACTGTACGTTCGCTGTTCAGGCTAACGGCACGGTGCTGGCGTGTGGCGAAGGCAGCTATGGCCGTTTGGGACAAGGAAACTCTGACGACGCTCACACTCTCACAGTGATCTCGGCTCTGCAAGGTGCAGTAACTTTATTAGTATCGAGTGTACCCCAAGCTAGTATCATCCCAAGAATATTATCATCTAGCCATTTGTGATGTTCTTTTCTTGTAATCGGTCCTCTTCCTACATATTTTACATTGTGTCCGGTTCACAATTCCTCACTATGTTGTCTGTTCTACTCTGCAGGGTTTGTCAGCACCCACCTGGTGTCGTCCGTGGGGTCAGACGGTCACAGTCTGGCGTTGACGGAGAGCGGGGAGGTGTTCAGCTGGGGTGACGGTGACTACGGCAAGCTGGGACACGGCAACAGCGACCGGCAGAAGAGACCACGGCAGATAGAAGCTCTGCAGGCGGAGGAGGTGGTTCAGGTGAGCTGGTGTGCTGGACTGTTGGATATCGGTGTTTACCTTGGTGTTGTAGTGGTCTAGTAGTGATGTCCTTATTGCTGCTCCTTACTGTCTTGGTGAGGCCCTGACAAATAGCTTGAGTACATTTAACACAGGGTGCCTATTCATTACCATACATGTTATTGTGATATTCTAGGTTATGACTGGAGCAAATTCAAATATTTTTTGTTTGGCAGTACTAGAACTTAGAAGATTATGTTCTAGCTCCATGTACATATTGACTGTATATTGTGTTTGTCTAGACACACATATTTGACGGTATATTGCGTATGTCCAGATTTCCTGTGGATTCAAGCACAGTGCTTTGGTGACAGCTGATGGCAAGCTGTTCACGTTCGGCAATGGCGACTACGGCCGACTAGGACATGGAACCACGTCAAACAAGAAACTGCCGGAGCGAGTCATGTCCTTGGAGGGACACCGCATTGGCTACGTGAGTCTCAACAACTACCAGGGATACAGCATTACGTTTTCTAGTACTGTTCCTTGTCATATTTGAGTTATTATAGGGGTACGTCAGTTTCCAAGGTATTTCAGAGATCTGCGTTTTGTGAAAATAGATCTTGTAATCACAGAATTGTTAAGAACACAACCATAGATACTGCAAAAGAATCCAGAGTAATAACTACATACTAGTATACCTGTAACCTTTTATTCTCCTACTTGTAATTCCACTGGGTATTCAAACTCTGATACTGACACACCAACTACTGCACGGTTCTCCCCATATCTCTTCTCTCTCTGTACCTTCAGTAGTACTACAGCTGTTGGTCAGTGTTGGTCTCCACCTTTACCTAGCAGTACGAGGGAATTATTTATTGATCGATGTGTCCGTCTGTCCACAGGTAGGCTGCGGCCTGAACCACACACTGTGTGTGTCTGTTGACGGCACATCCGTGTGGGCGTTCGGAGATGCGGACTATGGTAAGCTGGGTCTGGGGAACACGCTATCCAAGTCTCTGCCCGCCAAGATCGAGTCTCTGGATGGCGACGCCGGCATCTGCATCAAGAAGGTGGCCTGTGGCGCCCAGTTCTCCGTCGCCCTCACCAAGAACGGCAAAGTCTACACCTGGGGGCAAGGTTTGTCACTTACAAATCCAATGGATAACTTTCTGATTTACTTTTCATTTTCAATATCGAGTTGAGTTTATATGGGAATATTTGCAATGTTGGCAGTTTTGTGTCCTACTGAACACTTCCGTATTGTTGTATATAAACAGTACAATTATGGTTTGGCTTTTCAGATTTCACTGCTTTGTGAATCGTCTATTAGTACTACATTTTGCACTTTGTGCTGTACTTTGACTAAATTGATGTTTTGTCAAAAGTAAATCACCTTGCATATCGCCTCTGTTACAGATCGTTTGATTGGCCAGAGTGACACGAGATGCAGGAACCACACAATCCCGATGATCGTAAGCGCGCTAGCAGGACACTTTGTAGAGGACATCGAGACGGGGTCGGATCACACCATAGCGCTGACCTCTGCTGGAGAGGTGTGGGTATGGGGGAATAACTCTGACGGGCAGCTCGGAATGGGGCACGCCTACTCTGTCCGAGAACCACAGCAGATTTCTTCTTTGTCAGGCAAGAGCATCAGACAGGTAACCATGGCAATACTGCATGTACAGACTAGCCCTCCAATAGGGTAATCCAGTTGCTTGAGTTGACAATATTGAAATGGACAGTTGAAAGGATTGAGATCTGGCAAGTTAAGTATTGAGTATTGTGTTGTTTCAGATTTCTGCGGGACGTACACACAGCGCTGCATGGACGGCCCCGCCCCCACAGAAGCGTATCCCCGGCACGCCCTCACCCCTCCAGCTGGGCAGTCCAGAGTGTGTGCCGCCGCAATACGGCTCACTGAGAGAACTGTCAATGGAGGCCATCAAGGCACGCCTCCTCATTCTGCACAGGTTCTCCGACCTCGTGTATTCCTCCTGGAAGATGCACAACCTTTACCCCCGACAGGTCAGTGGAATTCTCAAAACTACCCCCAACAGAGCAGTGGAATTCTCAAAACTACCCCCGACAGAGCAGTGGAATTCACAACAGCAGTACAACTCAAACCAATATCACTCGTACAGTTAGCCATCTGCTGTACCACAAATGATCATATTCCTCAGTGTGTCGTCATTCCGTTACAGGACGTGAACAGCTTTGATGCCGGCATGTCAGGGATCATCGATGGCTGTCTACGGCCGGTCCTGTCTCCACGAGTGTACACACTGCCCATGGTCCGCTCCATAGGGAAGACTATGTCCATCGGCAACACCTGCAGACCTCAGATCACTGTTAAGAGGCTGTCCACGCGGTGAGTGCACACTCCCTGACAGCCAGAATCTTGTCCATTCTCTATGATTCACCTCTATTGTTCGTAACATCAGAGCTAGTTTGTATGTTCAGTCCAGGCCCTGAGATTAAGAAATATTTTGAGTACGATTTCATGCTTAAGTTCAAATTTTATATTTGTGTTTATGAAGAAAACATTTTAAAGTTGAGCATGAAATTTGCAATCTCGGGGCCAGATGTACGTCCTGATCTACTATTGTACTGTTACTGTTACTAACAGAGGTAAGAAGTGCCGTCCAGTGTACGTCCAGATCGCCCAGCAGGTGGTCAAGCTCCGGCCAGAAGAACTCCGACTGCCAGCTCACGCGTGGAAAGTCAAACTGATCGGTGAAGGTGCAGACGACGCAGGAGGAGTCTTTGACGATACTATCACAGAGATGTGTGTGGTGAGGACTACCTTCATATGTGTGCCATACTCTGTGGAGGTTTTACAGCTGGTTGTTTTGGACACATATTACTTGTATTCCTATTTTAAGACTTATATTAATGTGTATCTATCAGTATTCCAACTGTCCAGTCCTTGTACCTCATGGATGTCTGTTGTAGGAGTTGGAGTCTGGAGTTGTACCACTGCTGATCATGACACCTAATGCAAGGAACGAATCTGGCAACAACAGAGACAGGTCGGTGGATTGAATTTGATTCATGTTTTAACTCACGAGTTATGTCAATACCTCTATGTACACAATAACATTTGTAAAGATGCAAAAATACACAATAAATGAAGTGCTCATAAAATATTTTATGAAATGCCAATTTTTCCAACATCATGTTACTCTACTTTCAATAAGAAAAGTCTAGTAACATACATGTGGTATAATGCAGCATGTTATCTAACAATATATTAGACATTCTGAAAATCTAGTCCGTATTTGTTTCCCACTCTGCTAAGACCTATCAGCTCTCTATGTCATGAGACCAGACTCCTCCAGCTAACAGTCTACTACATTGTGACCTCCAGATTCCTGTTGAACCCGTCGCTGACCTCGGAGGAGCACATGATGCTGTTCAAGTTCCTGGGGATCCTGTTCGGCGTGGCGGTGCGCACCAAGAAGCCGCTAGACCTGCACTTGGCACCGTGCGTCTGGAAACTCCTGGCAGGGATGCCGATACGAGTACAGGACATGGAGGAGGTACGCAGGCATCGCAGTTTTCCCGCGGATCGTCAGAAATCCGCTGATTTATTTGTCCAGGGTTCAGTATGTTTGCCCTGGATGTCACTTCAGCCGCACACCACACGGCGGGCTTATTTTCCGCTGAAATCACAATTGCCTGTTGCTGTGCCTGGGTACGGTGCTGACATTGTGGGACAGTCCTCGGTGGCTACAGCCATGTGAGGTGTACACTCACTAATACTGATCCACCTGTGTGATAGCATTCAGCCTTCAGTATTATAGGCCACACCAGAGGTGGAGTCACTGCAATGCAACTGGCCACCATCTGTGTATTAGTTGTGGTCATTGTGACTAGCCATCTCTATGGTTTGGAACTCATCATTTTCAATATTGTTGTATACTGATGAGAATCCAACTGAGGCTCTTGTGATGTAATCTGAGAAGCTGTAAAATATGAGAAAACATCTTGAAAGCAGCTCTAACCTCAATTCATTTTATTTTTAAATGAATAAAAAAAGTGTACATTTTACTGACCACACAACCTGTCAGTACTTGGAGGTTTCCTCCTGCTCTAATCTGACAAGCTGTGATATGAGTGAAATAATCTTGAAAACGGTTCTAAGCCTCAACATTCAAACTGTATCCAACAGAGGTATGATAAGCGATTGTAAATTGTACTGACCACACACGCAGAAGAGCTAGAGCTGTATTCTATGTACTGCACTCGGTGCACTGACCACACACTGTATTGATGCTGTCTGTGTTGACTGACAGGTGGACCATCTCTACATCCAGAGTCTGCGAGGCATCCAGCACATCCACGAGGACGGCATCAACGAGGACAACTTCCACGAGGTACAGTAACAGTAGTCTTCTACTTCCATCATAGGTGATAATTCTAGCAATTTGATTAGTTGAGGTGTCCTGGTAAAGTCGTACACCCAGTTTGGCTGTAGGTAAATGTTGTGACGTCATTGTGGCAGTCATCGAAAGGTATTTGGCATGTATATTACCACGTTCGCTTTCTTGAGTGTGTAGGTCTTTTACGATTTTGGATACATTTGATTTCCGGGAATTTCTTGTAAACCCCTCGACCTCGTACAGCCCGATCATGCTGGTAACCAATAGTCTAGCACTGCTGTAACCAGCAAGGAAACCCCCCCTTTCGGGTTGATTGGGGTTTATGTAGTTCTACTTCCTTACCGGTTACTTTAGCACTCGCTTGCTGTGATCCAACTTCGGGTAGAGACACACAGACGACAACTCTGATTTCGATCTTTTATTATATGGCAGAAGACAGCACCCCTC
>JAUTBV010095382.1:0-17191 GCA_032361325.1 Lepetodrilus fucensis
ATCTCGTGCAAGATTGCTTTTTTAAAGCCCTCCCTTTGGGCGATAAGAGAAGGTCACTTCTACTTCGTTAGATATATGCAATCTTCTCTTATCGCTGAAAACATTGATAATTACTCAGAGGGTTCAAATTAGATAAAAAACCTCTTAAATATCATCATCCCACCCATAGTGGCACCTAGACTAAGTATGACATTTAAAGTTATACTTAGTGCCACTTTCATATAGGAGCCTTGTTCTATTAGCATCACACTCTCATAAGAGAATGTTGAAAATGTCGTAAGAGCTCCTAAAAATCCGGTAATTACCAAAACCCTATACTCACTAGATACAATCTGCTGAAAGTACAAAGCTAAAAAGCCTATCAAAAATGATCCCAAAACATTTACACCAAGGGTTCCTATTGGGAAAGTTTGTGTAACACTATTTTGCAAAAATGAACTTATGAAATACCTTGCATTTGCCCCTATAAAACCGCCAATCCCTATAAATAAAATAGTCTGCAACATAAAATCCTTAAATTTTTATTCTAATGATTATAACATATTTAATTTTTATCTGTTATAATTAATAAAAAAGGATTGGTGTTGCAAAAAAAGATACTATTTATATCTTCTATATTTATAACTCAAATCCTATTTTCAGATCAACTAAAGTATGTAGAGTTTAAAAACAATAAAAGCTTTAATGACAAAGAGTTATATGAAGTTTTAGGGCTACAAACTCCATCTTGGTATGAATTTTACAAAGACAAAAGAGCCAAGACAAATGAAAAACTTATAGACTCACTTCAAGATATACTTACAAACTACTACAAGATGGAGGGGTTTTATCATGTAGATATACAAAAAGATGAGACTAACTCTACGGTTGTATATGAGATAGATAGTGGAAAAGGTGTCTACATAAGCGATATAAAAAGCAATCTTTCTAAAAAATATCAAAAACTCATAAACCAAAAAGAGGGGAAAAGATTTTCAGCTACTAAGTTTATAGACTCAAAAGCAAACATAAAAAAAGAGCTTCTACTAAACTCTTACTGCAACTATATCTTAGAAGCAAAAGCACTGGTAGATCTAGAGAAAAACAGTGTATCTCTAAAGTACAACTTACAGAAAAACTCCCCTTGTAAATTTGGCGATATATCTATAAATCTTCCTAAAAATGTAGATGAAAAAGTGGTTAGATCTAGACTTAACTTTAAAAAAGGCTCTCTTTATAGCAGTAAAAAAGTGAGAGATGCTTATAGCTCTATATCTGGGCTTGAAGCCTTTAACTCTATACAGATAAAACAAGATAAAAAGAGTGAAACTATAGATCTAGCGATAGATCTAAAAAGAAAATCTAAAACTATAAGACAAGAGATAGGTGTGGGTTATGAGACAAATCTAGGACCAAAGGGTATATTTAAATGGGAGCAGAGAAACTTTCAAGGAGGGGCAAGAAAAATATCATTTGATTTTAAATACTCAAAAAAAGAGCAATATTTGAAAAATAGTTTCTACTGGCCAGCATTTATGCAAACTCCTTTTTTTAATGATTACTATCTAGATCTTAAAAATGATTTTATATTTTCTAAGTATGAGTATGAGAAGTTTGATGAGTCTAAGATAGCAAATCATACACACCTTTTAAAAGATTATCATCTTTTTAGTATAGATTTTGGTTTAGGCTTAGAGAGAATTAAGATAGAAAAAACAGGTGATATTTGTAACATTTCAGATGGTCACTTTTTCCTTTTATACCCTTTTGCAAATATGATAGTTGATACAAGAGACTCAAAGATAAATCCTAAAAATGGACTCTATATGAGTGCTTATATTGAGAGTGGTATGAAGTTTTTAGCTTCGGATGTAAGCTACTCTAAGTTTTTAGTCGAAGCTAGGACTATCAAAAGCTGGGATAGACTAACTGTAGCTTTAAAAGCAAAACTAGGATTTATCTCGGAGTTTGAAAAACAGCTTCCTGAATCAAAGAGATTTTTTGCTGGAGGAGCTTTTTCAAATCGAGCTTATGGGTATAACCGTCTTGGAGCGACTGATAGTAGTTGTGATGATATGGGTGGTAAAACTCTTGTAGATACCACTGTTGAGGCTGATTACTGGGTTTATAAGAAGTTTGGAGTTGCTGCATTTTATGACTCTACTATGATTACTGAAAAGAGTTTAGATTTTCAGATAGATTTTAACCATGCCATTGGTGTTGGTATAAGGTATCTTACTCCTATAGGACCTGTAAAGATTGACTTTGGTATGGATGTTGAAAACCACGACCAGTATGCCCTGCACTTTCAAATAGGACAATCTTTTTGAAAAATGTCATAACAAAAAGCTTTCTTTGGGGTATCGTTATCATAGAGCTTATAGTTTTATTTGTGGTGTTTGTACTATATGTCTCTTCAAATCCAAAAACTTTAGAGTTTATAGTAGATAAAGTTACAAAAGATAAAAATATAACTTATGAAAATATCCACGGATCTTTACTTGACTCTATATCACTAAGCAACATCAAGCTAGAGGGAAAAACTCTAGTAAAAAAAGCGACTATATCTTGGAATCTAAAATCTATAATCACCTCAAACATAGTCATAAATGAGATAGATATAGAAGATCTAAACATCTATACCATAGAGAAACTACTAAACAAACCTCGCAAAAAAAGCTCCTCTAAAAACAAACCCCTATCACTCATAGATCTAGAGATTTCAAAACTATCTCTAAACCTACTGCCTTATGAAAACAGCTATATAAAGATCCAAACGCTAGATTTAAACGCTAAAAAAATAGTAACAAACCTAAATAAAATCACGATAGATTCATTTGATATAGATACTATAAACAACCTAACAAATATCAAGACAGCTGGTTACTTAAAAGACGATACACTTCATTTTGATAAGCTTTTGGTGGATGAAATCAATGTAGAAAAGATAAAAGATTTAATTGAGGGACTTGATTTAAATGATAGTGGTGATAAACAGACTTTTGAGCCATTTTCAAATATCGAAGTTACAAATCTAGAACTTTCAACTCTTCCTTTTGACATACAAAAACAACCCATTTGGAAGCTAGATCTAAGGGCTTTTAACTTAAAAGGCGATATAAACTCACTGCTCTTTGATGCAAAAGCGATATCTATCGACACAAAAACAGATATAGCCTCAATCTCTACAAATGGAAGCTTACAAGCAAACAATCTTATAACCGATGCAACCATAAACTTAGATCCAGCATACTTTAAAGAGATAGCAACCGATATAGACTTTAAAAACTTCAACCCTATAAAAGTAAAACTATCTGCAAACAAAGAGATTGTTGATGCAAATGTAACCCTAAGGAGTAAAAATGTTTTTAAAGGTAGGTTCAAACGGATAAACAACGCTATAAACAGCTTTAAAAGCCAGATCCATTATGATATAAAAACCAAAAAAGTAGTTGCCGATACAGATGCAAATGTCTCTGTTTTATATACTTCATCTATGATTTTAAAAGATCACTTAACTTATGATGGATCTTTAAAGTATGGTGGGCAGATAGAGATATCACAACTTCAGCACTTTCCAAAGTATTCACTACCACTTTTTAAAAATGCCCTCATAAAATATAGTGCAAATGAAGCAAACCTCACAGCAAACCTAAACACAGACAAGCTTCACCTACTTTACAATATGTATGAGTATAAAAGGGCTGACTTTTTTCTTGATAGCAAAGATCTAAACATCTCTAGCTATTTTGATGTCCTACCAAAGCAGATAGATATGCTAAGTGCTAGGGTTGATGCAAAGATGAGTCTTGATTTTGATAATCCTGATAAGCTCTACATCGATACAAATATAAGCTCAAATGCTATCAACCTAATAGGAAAGATAGATTTTAAAGATGGAGTTAATGCTGATGCAAAAGCCACTCTCATAGAAAACTCCATACTAAAAAACTTTGATAAAAATATAAAACTAGATAAGATTTTTCCATCAACTGCAAAACTCTCATACAAAAAAAACAAACTTCACATAACAAATATAAATGACAACTTAGAGACACTCTTAGATTATGATTTAAATACAACCGATCTTGTCGTTTCAACACTTCTTGAGGGAAATAAGTTTGAGATAAGTGGGGATAAAAAAGAGCTTATATTTAACACAAATATCATCTCCCTAAAAGATACACAAAGCAAGTTTAGTAAGATCTATAACTTCAATCCAATCCCACTTGATGGTTCTATTGATCTAAACACAACCATAAGCGATATGAAAAACTTTAAAGCAAAAGTGACTAGCAAGTGGCTTGTTTATGAGTATAAACCAACTAAGTTTGCGTTTGCTGAGAAGATAAATCTAAATCTAGTAGGCGATAGTGAAAACATAACTCTAACTGATTATAAACTACACGCATTTATATTAGGTGAAGATAGAGTGCTTTATGCAAATAAACCCTCAACTTTTATAAATAAAAACGGGAATATTACACTACAAGAGTTATGGGTAAATGACTCACTAAAAACCACAGGAAAGTTCGATTTAAATAGCTCTACTGGAGTATTTCATAGCACTACTGAGAACTTTACATATAAAGGTAAAGAGGGGATGGCTAGATTTAGAGCAAACATAAAAACAGATCTACAAAGTGATAAAACTACAATCACAGGAAAAGCTACCATATTAGATGCTCTAATCACTTATGAACATAGAAATACTCACACTATACAAGATCCTGATATTATATTTGTACAAGAGCAGGAGAAGTTAGATAGATTAAAAAAGGAGAAATCAACACCTCTTATCGTGGATGTATCTATAGACTCGATAAAAGATTTACCATATAGTGCCTCGGGTGTAGATATAAACTTTAAACCAGATCTAAAGTTTTGGAAAGAGCAAAACAAAGAGTTAGAACTTTTAGGAAGAGTTGCCATAAAAAATGGTACTTACAAACAAGATACCAAAGAGTTCAAGATACTTCCAGGTGAGCTTTTATTTGGTGGTGAGATTATAAATCCTTATCTAAATATCACTGCAAAACACTTATCAGATCCTTATGATATAACTATAGATATATCTGGAAAAGTGGACTCACCTATCATAAACTTTAGCTCCAACCCATACCTAAGCCAGAGCGATATACTCTCGATTTTACTATTTAACACTACAACTTCATCCCTATTTAGTGAGGGTGGAAGCACTTCCAATAAAGCTATATCATTTTTTGGAAACACTTTTGCAAAAGAGATCGTCAAAAAGTTTGGAATCCAGCTAGATAAGCTAGTAATCCTAACAAATGAAAATGGTGGATTTGGTGTAGAGGTTGGTAAAAAGATATCAAGAAAAGTTACTGTTATATATATAAATGACATAGTTCAAACCATAAAAGTAAGATACCAACACTCAGACCGTTTTGAGAGTGATATCACTATATCACCAGAATCAAGCGGTATAGACTTTATATATAAAAGTGAACATTAATTAGTAACTGAGTAAAATACTCTCATGAGATATATAATACTAACATTAATACTACTTTTTTTAAATGGCTGTTTGTACTTTGGTGATGAGGGAGTCTCAACTAGACTTTATAATGACTGCAAAGAGTACTATGATGCTGAGGGAAACTATGTCAAAGAGTGCCCTAAAAACTTAGTTGATTATAGTGAACTTGATAACTAGATGGATATAGAAAAGATAAAGCAAGATAGAAAATCTTGGATGAGTTGGAAAGATATTAAGCCACTACGAAGTGAGTTAGAAAACCTAAAAGAGTATGAAGTTTCGCACTATCTTGGAGATGTTGTAACGATAGATGGTGATATTAGTGAGGCTGAAAAAGCTCATATAAGTGAAGTGGCAAAGATGATGAAGCCATGGAGAAAAGGACCTTTTAAAATCTTTGATACACTCATAGAGAGTGAGTGGAACAGTAATCTAAAGTACAATCTGCTAAAGCCTCATTTTAATCTAAAAGATAAGATAGTCGCTGATGTTGGATGTAACAATGGCTACTATATGTTTAGGTTTTTAGAGCAAAATCCAAAAGAGGTTATCGGTTTTGATCCCTCTGCTATCTGTAAAACTCAGTTTGATTTTATAAACCACTTTATAAAAAGCGATATCACTTATGAGCTTTTAGGGATTGAGCATATAGAGTTTTATCCTAAAAAGTTTGATACTATATTTTGTCTTGGTGTGCTTTATCATAGGAGTGATCCTATAGGGGCATTAAAATCACTAAAAAAATCTCTTAACAAAAATGGAGAACTGTTTTTAGATACATTTATCATAGATGGAGATAGCGATATAGCACTAACTCCAAAAGATAGATACTCAAAAATCCCAAATATCTACTTTATACCAACCGTATCTGCCCTTAAAAACTGGTGCTTAAGAGCTGGTTTTAAAGAGGTTGAACTTTTAGAAGTTAAAACAACTACAAGTGATGAACAGAGAAAGACAGATTGGATAAAAGGTGATAGTTTGGAGAGCTTTTTGGATAAAAGTGACCAAAACTACACAGTTGAAGGATATCCTGCACCAAAAAGAGCATATATAAGAGCTTATCTATAAACCTCAGTAAAATAGTACCGATATGATATTAATAGGGGATATAATTGGAAGAAGCAGTAAAAGAGATAAAACTAGAAGAGATTTTTGAAAATGATGAGCTAAAAACACATAATGACATACTACACACTCACGCATACACTATAAAAGAGTTAAAAGAAAATCATGCAAAGATAGAGATATCTGCACAAAGATGTCAAAGAGTTAAAGAGAGTGGATATATCTACAATGGGGATCTTTTCTCAGCTGCTTCATTTGCTGCTACTGCTGCTGTAAATGATAGTTCTTTTGTACTTATCGGATCTAACATAGACTTTTTAAATCCTTTAAAAGAAGAGGGAGAAATCATACTTTATGCTGATGTAGATATAAATGGATCTATCAAAAAGATTGTACAAGTTGTTGGAAAGTTAAATGATATAGAGTTTTTACGAGGGGATTTTTCCCTCGTAAAAATAGATAGTTAGATATGAAGTTTAAATCCTAAGATAAAGTTTCCTCTATCTAAATCTTTTGAGTTTATATGCTCAATCTCTAGTTCGCTTCCATAATCGGTATAACCTACAAATGCTGAAAACTGATTATTTATAAAGTAATCAATCTCCAATCCATAAGTAAACTGAGTATCAGAGTCTGAAACTTTATCAAATGTATCTTTTAAAGTAAAATCTCCATCAGTTTTAACAAGTCCAATCTTTGGTGTAAAAGCGATACTTGGCAAAAGGTGAAGCGAATATGTCGCAAAAAGTCCATATCGGCTCACATCTTCTTTTGAAAATGCCTTATGCTCATCAATATTTTTAGTATATTCAAGCCTTAGCCCAATACCACCAAAAACATTTACTCCACCAAAAGCTGTAACATAATTTCCATCATTGTTACCCTTGCTATAACCTAAACCTACATTTCCTAAAACATCTGCACTTACAAGTGTTGTAACAAATGCTAGTATAAATATAATCTTTTTCATTTTGACTCCTTAAATTTAATATACATAACCAAGTCTTATTATATCAAAATGAACTGCCATATTAGCATCTCCTAGCATATCATCATTTTCAAATAGTTCATTATCTTGTGTCAGATACGGTCCAATCCCAAAACCTACATTCCAATAAAGCCCTTTATAGTCTAATAATCCAAAGGATGTATAGCCGATCTCTGCTCCTACTCCAAACTTAGTCTGGGTTGCTCTATTGTGTTCATTTTTTAGTTTTCCCTCAAGTTTTGTCACTCTTGCAAATCCACCATAGTACCAGCCTCCAATTTGAGGTTTGAAAAAGTTTCGATAATGAAGGCTTAAGTGCAGTTCACTCTCATCTTTGTTTGGATCGTAGTTATCTTCATACTCATCATCAGAGAAGTACATCACCAATGCTGTTAGTTCTCTGTTTTTCTCCCTGTCAAAGTATGAGACCTCTACACCCATAAGACCATAAGATAGACCGATATTTCCTTTTTTCTCATCTAAAATATCTGCAGTTAAAGTTGTTAAAAAGAGGATTATTAAAAGAGATATCTTAATCATTTTATCTTTCCTAGCTCAACCATTGGAAAGTGTGAATAGTCAAACTGTCTTACATTCTCCCCATTGCTTACGATGAGATTCTTATTATAAGGAATAAGATCATAACAGTCTATATTTGAGATGGTGCTCTCTCTGTTGAAAGTCAGATTTACCATTGTCTGATTTGTTTCGTTATTTTCGGTTTTGTTAATATCAAAAACTTTCAAACCACCTACTCCATCACATACAAACAGAGAATCTCCATCAACTCCCAACCCTTTTGGATCTATCATGCCTCTTGTATTGTCATTACCTTCGCTATCTTTTGATAGTTTTGGATTTAAAGGATTAGTAACATCAAGAATCTGTAGTGAATTTTCTCCGGTTTGAAGTCTGCAAAGATTTCCTTTATTTAGTGTTACATAGGCAAAACCATCCTCAACGACAACAGGATCACAACTTTTTATGTGAGAATATGTTGCTTTTAACTCCATGCCTTTGCTAGGTGAGGGTTTATTGTATATATAAACTCCACCTTCAGCTCCTATAAATAGATAATCCCCATAACCAAAAAGTGTCTCAACATCCCATGGCACGCTATCTTTTGTGTATGGAAGTGGATCATTAGCATTTGATATATCAAATGCCGTTATCTCTTTTTTGTTAAGTTTATAGAGATAATCTCCAGATACTACAAACCTAGCCATAGAGCCACCTTTTCCACTCTCACTGTTTTGACTTGCAGATGATCCAGAAGATGAACTGCCACTACTTGAGCTTGTACTGCCACCGCCACAACCAACCAAAAGTGATACTAAAATAGCTAATAATTTATAATTCATCTTCATCTCCTACTCATAACCTATAACTACACCACGATCTTTTTCAGGGTGGCATTTATCTTTTTGCTTATCTTCATCCAAAAGAGCTTGATACATATCGTATGGGAACATATCGTTTTTCCTGCTGAGTGTTTTTATATTGTTTAAATCATGTATATCTATGATAACAAGATCAGTAAAACTGTCAGCATATAAGATATCATCTTTAACAGCTATATCGATATTTCCTGGTATCTCTATAAAATGCAAGTTTCTTGGGGATTGTTTGTTGCTGTTATCTATAATATGGATACCTTTGTTCTTCTCATTTACAAGAAGAGTATTGCCATAAACATAGATTTTTCCTGCTTTAGCTATCTCTCTAGGCTCTTTTACGACTGGGTAGTTTGATCTTAATTTATCATAAGATATATATATGGGTTCATGACAGCCTTTATAAGTATGTCTATCAATACAGCCACTAAAAGATAGAATCAATACTATTAAAATCGGTAAATAGAAATTTTTCACAATCTCTCCTAAATCAATGAAGTTAAAACTAAATATTAAGTTTTATATTGGTATCTTATCGTAAAAAAGTGTGAAAAAAGTGTAAATATGAAAAAAATAGAGAAAAAATACAATATATCACTTTTATATGTAGAGGATGAACTTTTTATCCGTAAAAATGCCGTAGAATTTTTATCTGATCGATTTAAAATCATATATGAAGCAGAAGATGGGAAAGAGGCATTAGAGCTATATTTTGATAAAAAACCAGATTTGATTATCACAGACATAAAAATGCCAAATATAGATGGATTGGAGTTTTGCAAAGAGATAAGAAAGGTAGATGAAACAACACCTATAATTATAACTACAGCATTTACAAATCAAGAATACCTACTAAAAGCGATAGAGTTAAATCTCATAAAATATATCATAAAACCCATAGATGAAGATCAGTTAAATGAAGCTTTGGATCTAAGTATCCAAAAAATTAAAACAAAAACAAAGAGTGTCGTAAGATTAACTAAAGAGCACTATTTTGATATATTTAACAAAACATTAACATGTAAAGATCAGTTTTTAAGACTTACTTCAAAAGAGTTGGATTTTCTGCTTTTGTTGGTTAGGCATAAAAATAGAGTTGTATCATATCAAGAGATAGAAAACTCTGTTTATGTTGATGATTACATGAGTGAGGATTCTTTGAAAGGTTTGGTTAAAAACTTAAGAAAAAAAATATCCAAAGAGTTTATAGAAAATCACTCCAAACTCGGATACAGGATAAGCCTCTATCATGGATAAAACCTTAAAGTACAAGTTAGCGATAATTAGCTCCATATTTTTCATATCTTTGCTCAATTATAAAAAGATTCTTTTTTTAAAGCCATATATTTATTCACATTATCCTTTGTCATCAGTAATAATTTCTGCCATATCTTTAGGTGTAATCTTTGCAGTTTTGGTCTATAATCTTGCTCTATATTTTTACTCAAAAGAGAGAGAACATCTTTTTTATGCACTAGCTCAAGCCTCTTCTTTACTTTTTTTTATAACTCTTGAGGCTCTTTATATATCACCTTTTAACGATCTTTATAATATAGACAGTTTGAGGGTTCACTCCTTTTCTCGTATATCTCTTTTGATATTTTCCATGTTGTTTATCCGTGATTTTTTACAGACAAGAAATATAAAAAAACTAGATAGTATCATAGCGGGGGTACTGTTTTTGGCATATATTGATATACCTTTGGTTTTATTTACAGGTCAAAATATCTTAACAAGTCTAATCCCTCTATATCTGCTTATATGGCTAGTGGTCTCAGAATCAAATCGTCTGATAGAGAAGAAAAACAAGGCATATTATCTCTTTTATATAAGTTGGAATCTGATAATCGTTACAGCAATTTTAAATTATTTAAATTTAACTGATTTGGTTTGTAAGGATTTTCCTTTTTTGCATATAGCATTTTCTATTGAGGCTATTTTACTCTCTTTGGCATTGACTTACAAGATAAAACTTTTGCAAGAGGAGAAGGATAAACAGCAGAGCTTACTCCTGCAACAATCCCGCTTAGCATCGATGGGAGAGATGATAGCCTCCATAGCACATCAATGGAGACAACCCTTAACTCATCTTTCATATCTATTTATGAATATCAAAAAAAATAGTCACAGCTCAGATGTAGTAGAGTTAAAGATAAAAGAGGCAAATGACCAGTTAAAGTATATGTCAAAAACCATTGATGATTTTAGAAATTTTTACAATCCCTCAAAATCAAAAGAGGAGTTTGATATAAAAAAGGCTTGTCAAAATGCTTCAAAAATAGCAAATATTTCTCTAAATATAATAGAGATAGAACTATTTAGTTTTTTTGGGAACCAAAATGAGTTTGAACAAGTTGTTTTAAATATCATAAACAATTCAAAAGATGCCAAAGAGGATGTAAAAATAGATATAGTTATAAAAAAACCAACAATCACTATAAGAGATGATGCAGGAGGTATAAAAATGGAGCATATCAAAAAGATATTTGATCCATATTTTAGCACAAAAAAGGGTAGTGACGGGATAGGTCTTTATATAGCAAAGAGTATAATCGAGAAACAGATGAATGGCAAACTTGATGTTAAAAGTGATAAATTTGGAACAAGTTTTATAATTTCGCTTTAACTAAAGGGCACCTAAAGTTAATTACTACTTTATTAGCCGTTTACTCTATCAACTGCTTGACATATGATATGCCCTACAAATATATGGATCTCTTGGATTCTTGGAGTATCAGTTGAAGGTACTATGATGTTAAGATCACAAACCTCACTCATAGCTCCTCCACCATTTCCACTTAGCCCTATACTCCTACACCCTATCTCTTTTCCAAGTTTTAATGCTTTTAAAATATTTTTAGAGTTTCCACTTGTGGATATTCCAATAAGTAAATCTCCCTCATTTGCCAAAGCTTCTACCTGTCTTGCAAAGACATTTTTATATCCAAAGTCATTTGCTATGGCAGTAATTGCTGAAGTATCAGTTGTAAGAGCTATGGCAGGAAGTCCTCTTCTGTCACTCTTGTATCTTCCAGTTAGCTCTGCTGCTATGTGCTGGGCATCTGCAGCAGATCCACCATTTCCAAATATCAAAATCTTTTTGCCATTTGTCATCGTATCAGTTGCTAAGATACAAGCTGTATATATGTAACTTTGTATCTCATTTATACTATCTTCTATCGTTTTTTGGTGTGCTAACATCTCGTCATTTATCATCTTCATCATAACTAAATCCTCTCTATCATCTCTACTTTTTCTTCTAAAATCAGATACTCTTCAACCATCTCTTCTAATCTTACTTGCTCTACTTTTAACTCTTCACTCAAAGCCACAAGCCCCTTATCTTCATAACAAGATGGATCATACAAACACTCTTTTAACTGCTCTATCTTGCTCTCAAGCGACTCTATCATATCTGGTAGTTTATCATAAGAGTCTTTCTCTTTGTAGCTTAGTTTTAAACTTCTATTTGTAACTTTTGTGCTATCTTTTTGCTTTTGCTCACTTTGCTGGGTTAGATTAGATAGTGAGTTTAACTCTCGCTCAATGTCTAAAAACTCACTATAACTTTGATAACTCTCCTCAACAACACCCTCACCTTTAAATATAAGCAACTTTTTAGCTATCTTATCTATAAAGTACCTATCATGAGATACGATGATTACAGCACCATCAAAGCTCTGAAGATAATCTTCAAGTATATTTATAGTGTTGATATCAAGATCATTTGTCGGCTCATCAAGGATAAGACAATCATACTCTTTGGTAAAAAGCAAAGCCAAAGCGACACGGTTTTTCTCACCACCACTTAGTAATCCTATCTTTTTATCAAGATCCTCTTTAGGAAATAGAAAGTTTTTAAGGTATCCAAAAACATGCATATTTCTACCCTTGACATCTACCCTATCCCCACCCATCGGACAAAAAGTCTCTAAGATATTGTTACTATCATCAATCATATCTCTATGCTGATCAAAATAACCTACATTAAACTCACCCTTTTTTATAACTCCACTATCTGGTTTTAACCTTCCTAGTAAAAGCTTTAAAAGTGTAGATTTTCCAGCACCATTTTTACCAACTATGGCTATGACATCTTTTCGTAAAATCCTAGTAGAGAAATCCTCAATCAAGAGTTTATCACCAAGAGATATAGAGATATTTTCCACATCAAAGAGCATCTTTTTTCGGTTAGTGCTTTCATCTTGATTGAAGCTTTTTTGCTCTCTTTCAAGCTCTATCTTCATCTTTCGTATGACAGAAGGGTTCTTTTTAGCCTCTTCTCTCATCTTCATAACCCGCTCTTTTCGCCCCTCATTTCTCTTAAGCCTTGCTTTTACACCACGACTCAACCACTCCTCTTCTGATTTTAAAATCTTGATAAGTGTCTCATGAGATTTTTGAAGTGATTTTACAAGAGCCTCTTTTTGAACTATATAATCACTATATCCACCCTTAAAAGAGCGGATCTTTCCATCTTCTATCTCGATAGAACGAGTAGCTATATGATCTAAAAAGTACCTATCATGAGAGATAAACAAAAGTGTAAACTTCTCAGCCATTAGCATCTTTTCCAAAAACTCAACCATATAGACATCAAGGTGGTTAGTAGGCTCATCAAGTAACAAAATATCGGGCTTTTTTAAGAGTAATCCAGCCAATGCCACTCTTCTTTGTTCCCCTCCACTTAAAAGCTCTATAGGTTGGTATTCAAACATCTTTAAATCAAACTCTTCTAGCACTCTTTGGACTTTATCTTCTAGCGACCAAGCGTTGTGATGATCTAGATAGCTCCCTAGTTTTGCATGTTTTTTAAGTAACTCTTCATTTTCAAAATCACTCTCAAGCTTTATGCTAATAGCATCATACTCATCTTTTGCATCTTTTAAATCGCTAAGTTCATTTTCAACTGCATCTTTTACACTGATACCACTCTCAAAGCTAGGAGATTGATCTAGCATCTCTACTTTTATATTTGACTGTACGATTCGCCGACCATCATCAAAAGCTAATTCACCCTGAGCTATCTTCATAAGAGTAGATTTACCGCCACCATTTTTACCGATGATGGCTATTCGCTCCCCTAAAGCTATGCTAAAATTCACATCTATCAATATATTTTTAGTTTCATACGACTTGCTAACGCCTATGAGATCTAGTAGTGCCATATAAACTCCCTATTGTTAAGCCTATTTTACAAGAAGTATGTTAAAATTAGTCAAAATGCAAAGGACAAATCACCTAAATGTTAAAGTCCATATTTACAAACAGCTTTGGGATACTCTTTTCTAGGATTTTAGGCTTTATCCGTGATATGCTTCAAGCCTCCATACTAGGTGCAAATATCTATACAGATATATTTATAGTAGCCTTTAAACTCCCAAATCTTTTTCGCCGTATTTTTGCAGAGGGTGCATTTACCCAAAGTTTCTTGCCACAGTTTACCGCTTCAAAGAAAAAGGGAGTTTTTTCAGCCCTAATCCTTAAAAAGTTTTTACTGTTTTTAGTTGTTTTTTCTATATTTGTCTCGCTATTTTCAAACTTTTTTACAAATATCATAGCATCAGGATTTGACACCAAAACCATAAATCTAGCTGCCCCACTTGTAGCTATAAACTTCTACTATCTAGTTTTGATTTTTATCGTGACATTTTTAGCTTCACTGCTTCAGTATAAAAACCACTTTGCCACAACTGCCTTTTCAACTGCCCTTTTAAACATCGCCCTCATCTTCGCCCTACTCTACTCAAAAGATCTAAGCAAAATGCAGATGGTTTACAACATGAGCTATGGTGTCATCATAGGCGGGATCATGCAAGTGCTAGTTCACATAATCGCCATAAAAAAACTCCATCTTCACAAACTTATCATCGGTGGTATGAGAGCTAAAAAAGTCAAAAAAGATAGCATAAAAGATGATGTTGTGAGTTTTAAATCTAAGTTTTTTGCTTCATCTTTAGGAAGCTCCACCGCTCAACTCTCAGCATTTTTAGATGGATGGTTGGCTTCGTTTTTACTAACTGGATCTATCTCATATCTATACTATGCAAACCGTATATTTCAGTTTCCTTTAGCTCTTTTTTCTATAGCTACTTCAGTTGCTATCTTTCCAAAAATAGCAAGGTTTTTAAAAAACAAAGATGAAAAAAAAGCCCACGAAATACTACAAAAAAGCTTCTGGTTTCTACTATCCATACTCTCAATAGCCACAATGGTAGGAATCGTGTTTTCCAAAGAGATAGTTTGGCTTTTATATGAGCGAGGAAGTTTCTCTGCACTTGATAGCCAAAACACTTCACTAATCCTCTCGATGTATCTTGTAGGATTGTTGCCTTTTGGCTTAGCTAGGATTTTTTCCCTATGGCTCTACTCCACCCACAGACAAAAAGAAGCAGCCAAAATCTCAGCCATAAGCTTAGGAGTAAACATAGCCCTCTCCATCGCTCTTATATACACATTTAAAGCAGCTGGTTTAGCACTGGCTAGTTCACTTAGTGGGTTTGTGCTTTTGTATCTGACAATCAAAGCTTACGGGATGGAAAAGTTTTTAGAGATGCTTAGATCTAAGTATCTAGTTTACATGTTAGTTGGGTTGGGAGTGTTTTTGTGGGTTTTGATTTGGGTTAGAGGGTATGTGATCTAGAATCTTTTATCTATTTATACTCACATAGATTATGCTATAATGCAAAACAAAGAAGAGTTACCAAAGGATAAGATATGAGTTTAAATGAGATTATTGATGAAGCATTAACTTTGAAGCCTCAAGATCGTTATTTGATTATTGAAAATTTGGTGCAGAGTTTAAATCAACCAAATATCGAGATAGAGAAGCTTTGGATAGAAGAGTCAAGCAAAAGGGTTAAAGCCCTTAAAGACGGCAATCTAGAAAAAGTCTCTTATGAAGATGTATTTGATTTATGAAATTAGAGTTTTCACAACTTGCTTATGCAGAACTTGAAGATGCAAGAGCTTACTACAACCTACAACAAGAAGAGTTAGGAGAACGATTTAAAGAACATATAAAAGAAGTCATAGATAACATTGTTCGCCTTCCCTTACTTTATCCAAAAGTTACAGATGACCTACATAGAGTCGTGGTACATAAGTTTCCTTATAGCATCTTTTATACTTTACTAGATGAGACTATAGTCATAGTCTCTATCGCCCATCAACATAGAAAACCATTTTATAAATATACTATCGTTATAAAATAAGTGCAGATTAGGCTTAAATTTAGAGGGTATGTGATCTAGTTTTTGTAACTTATCTAGGAAGTTACAACCTCAATAAGCTCTGAAGTTCCACTTGACATATCATCACATAACCATTGCCACGCTTCAAATAGTTTAATCCTACCGTCATCAATGATTTTTGCTTTTGATAAACATTTTCCTATTTTAAGCTCTCTACTTAAGTTAATGTGATGATAAAAAAAGTGAAACTCTCCATTTGATAATTGTTTGCCAATCAAATTTCCTTTGACAATCTCTCCACCATGATAATCTGCAAAAATAACATCATCAGTTTGAGAATAGTAAAACAGAGTATCATCTCCAACTTCACCATTTTCAGAGTTTGATAAAGCTTTAAAAATTTTCCCATCTAAATTCAAAATTGATTTTCCTTTTCTCGTTTATTTATGATTATTAAATATATCTACTTTTGGCACTTAGCTATATCACTATCAAAACTAAGAGCCTTATAACCCTCTAGTTTTGTTTTCGCACAAATCAGGGCATCAACAAAGCCGATATTTTTCCTCTGCAAGATGCTCAAAGTCTCAAATAGTATAAGTTTGTTACCATTTACAACCCCATCTAAAGATAGTATAGTTTTTAAGTCATCTAGTATCTCATCTTTTGGGAGTTTATAAAACTTTGTCAATACAAAATAAGCTTCCATCAAAACACCATCAACAATCTCAACTTCTATCTCAGCACTCTCTATCTTATTAAAATATTCAACACTTTTTACTAAAAATTTCTCATCATCACCAACTAAAAATCTTATGATGACATTTGTATCAAGAAGATAGACCATATTTTTCACTCATCGCTTCTAACAAAGCCTTCTCTTTTATCTCATCAAATGATAAATTAGTATCCTTAACACTATCTTTGTACTTAGCTGATAGTCTAGATATGGAGCCTTTTTTCTTTATAGGATAAACTACTGCTAAATCCTCTTTTTTTCTCTTGTCCACTATCTTTAAAGGTTTAGTTAGATCTGTAAAAATAGAGATATTTTTTTGTAACTCTC
>JAUTBV010095415.1:0-34912 GCA_032361325.1 Lepetodrilus fucensis
TAAAGAGAAACACTTGTATTTGAGTGAAGTGTGGCTGGCTCTACGCTGTAGTGCGATGTTGCCCTGGGATATATATACCAGTTAATGTACACCGTACAAGTCGGGCGAAGCGGAAGCAATTATTATTCACGATCATTGAGTTAGCGATAGCTGTGTCCGACATGCTTCAGAGATTTAAACAGCAGCGTTTCTCTGCTGGGGCTTGCATCACAACTCATCTTCGTGTCGAAGGTTTCACAGTTTCAATGTTTTGTAGCCTTTTCTTTATACTGAAATGCCACCCCAGTGACCCCACCCTTCTCCAGAAGAAGTATTTACTATTTATAATTCAGTACATATCAAAGGAAGTATTTCTACATAACACGGTATATTAGTTGAATGAATAGCTTAATAACAGCATGGTCGGTTGAATTATTATCTACCAAGATGTGTCAGTTGAATGGTTAAATTCGAAGTAATGGTTGTTTTGGTTGCTTTATGCACATTATAGACCACTCCAGTATTGTCTATTGATATCATAACCCTCCACGAGTACCAACCTGGAAAACAAGAATTCAAGAAACCTCTTTGTTGCTCCGGCCTTGATAAATTCGAACGTGACATTTTCCCGGTATATACGGTATTTATAAAACGAATCGAATGAAATCTTCAGGTGCAGTCTTCAATATCCTATAATATACTCGTAAAATTGTAGTAGTTGATGCCTGCATCCACGTGGTAGCTATGCACTCAACGAGTGCACCAGCTACATTCCAGAAAGCAGTACAATCAGAAAGACCCTTAACATTAATGCGACATTTGTTTATCAGTACAAACGTTGGCACTGATGGTGTTTTAATGTCTCTGTAAGCCTGAGCGGAGATAAAAACACTCAAGGTATAGTCACGTGGCTGGACTAACGTTGGAGACTAGTTTAAACTAAATTTGGGCCGGTTATAATTGGTTACATACAAATACTATATATTCTCTAGGACCATCTATTGATACAGAAAGTGTAGGCGTATACATATGCAGATATTATATGTATTAAGCAGAACATTCACCCAATAATGTTCACTGTAATTATGATGAAAACTATGCAAGTAGCATTTAGACTGTAAGCGACTCGGTGACAGCTGTAGAACATTCAGATGTTAGGTTTCAGGTATATGCTCAATCTCATTAAAATCAGATCCGAAACTGACGCCTTTCAGAAATGTTGGATGGTCGCCAGTTGCAGCTGTGATAGTGGCAGTTTAATTATCAATGAGTTATGAGAAAAATACTATGATATAGAGAGTTAATGCTTCATTGCAATTGAACAACTAAAGCAAAATGAACAACTTGAGTGATATACGTATATGTACCAACTAAGCCATTTTGACTGACTGGCTCAGACAGTAATATGCCAATCTCGACTTGGATGTAAATATGGCACTCGTGGTTTCATTCACTTGATGTCTATATATATATCTATGTTGATTACTGTGCTCGCGCAGGGTTTATACTATAAAGAATACATTTATTGCTGTACCGGGAATCCACAGTGTAGGCCTATACTCGTTATTGTCCTTCACATTCCCATTACTTTCTATCCTACCAGGTGAAGAGTTGCCGTAGGTTACGTTATATAAATCCAGAATTGTTTCAGTTTCCCAATTGACCATATTGACTTTGGATTTAGCAGTATCACATAATTAATACTGTCAATATATTTATAGTGTGTTCAATGTCCATATATACACCTCCAACGTTTCTGTCTACTGGCCTTCGGGGTAGCATTTATTCGTGTTTACCCCCATCTTTATGGCTTGAACTGCTGTTCTTCACAATCATAAATATATGATATATTTATAGATTTATAGATAGATTTGTATTTATATATTTAATATATTTATAGATAAATGGGATGACATTACTTCCTCACATTGACGTACTCTATCATGCTGGTTATTCTTGGAACTTCCAGAATACTATTTGAGATCTTTATAGTGGTAGAGTGATATAAATAGACTGCATTGGCAGACAGTTTCTGTTAAGGCTCAGTTTTGCACACTGTCTATCGTAAATAGTAAGATAATCCTAATGTCAACATACTAGTATCATACATTAATATGTATTTCAAATGGCATGTTGAAGGCAGATATAGGTCTGGTCAATGGTCTTACATACTTTGTGTATATTTATGTGAATCCATGAAACACACACAACAATTTGTTATTATTATTATTATTACCAGTAGTAGTCGTAGTAGTAGTAGTAGTAGTAGTAGTAGTAGTAGTAGTAGTAGTATTCTGTGTCACTCCTTATACTTACCCAAATACTCCTACTAAAAACAATATCCCTCTAGATCTAGTAAATAATACCAATCAATATACATTTATATAATTATTTAAAAACTATTTACTATTTACCAAGGTGATTACAGATAGTTATCTATGAGAATAATAGTAAATGTGCAATGTTCTAGACACTTAATTATGGGTAGTTTTATTCATGTTACACCATGTCTTCATCATCAGCATCTATCAGCCAACATTATTGCCCACGTACTTAGTATGGATTAAATTAAAATTCCCTATGATAAACATTGATACAGTCTTACTGAATGTTTAAGAAAAAGTTTAATCAAATTTAATCATAGTTAAAGAAAATGTTTCTAGGTAAACGTTTATCATACTAAATCCTCAGTACACACAAGCAATACTATCAATCATCCAGCATTTGCATGCCAGCAATTATCTCGCACTCTCGGCAAAATGTGGGGATAATAATACTCGAATTTCACAGATTTATTCCCGGTTCTGTATAAACTGCTGCCACGCTATTCCCTCCTAATGCACAAGGCTACCATTGTCTAGAGTGTAAAAGTGCCATAAAGCATGAATGTATTTCCCCGTCCCTGTGTGGGCCCCAGTGTGTTAAGCTGGCTTTGCCTCTCTGCATAATGTCTTCACAAGCACAGGCGAAGAAGGAAGAATGTCGGGCCATAAAAAGGAAACCTCCTTTTGCTTTAGGCAACTTTCTTGCTGCGAGATCCCTGATTTCACCCAAGTTTCCATTTCACTAAATTCTCATTTGGTTTGTATCTTTGACAGGGGAAAAAAATATTGGCCTCTTATAAAAAGAAAATGCTGAATGCTTCGCAATCTTGTAGAGAAATTGGATTGGCAAAAAGAGTTTTGGCTGAATTGCACACAGTGAACTTGACCCTGGTATCAGCTTTGTGTGAACCTGCCTGAGCTACCAGCATGGCGATGAAAACAGATTATGTTATGTGGCTGGGATTTAATGCAATACTACCAGATTAATAGGATTATTTCATCACAAGCCAATAGAAATGAATATGGACTATGCTTTAGTTATCATGACAATAAATCTGAAATAAATGTAAATTTGTTTGATCTTACATTCTGACATGTTCCAGTGTAATTTCCCACCCCCATCCTCGAATAAATTATTGTTTTACGTCACAGCGAGAATTTTTCAACCATACACCCATACGGTGAACAGCAAATGTCAAGACATATTTAATGTGTATGGGGATAGGAGGAAATGTTTTAATATGTTGTTGCATACTAATTGTAATGCCTGCCAAGTATTATTGCACTCACTGCAGGTAGAACAACCTGTACTATCCCAGTGAAACCATCCTCCATAGAGCTTCTGGTAATTGCTAATTACTGGTGTGTTAATCAAGATGGTGCTCGGTCTAATCAGCTTCTCCTAGTCATTAGCAGCCAGATACCTACATTCCTTACATCACATGTGCGTGCTGTGGTTCTTTGATCTTCCAAACACATTGCATGTTCTTCATAATCCAAGTCCTGCAGCGACGTTAAACTCCATATTCATTCACTCACTCATAATCCTGGGTCCGTATGCACAGACGTAGTTTAGTTAATCCGTGGTTTAAGGGTTTTGTGCATACTGACAGTAATATAAATTGTCACTTAAACCTGTGGGTAAACTACGTTTGTGCATAGGACCCAAGTGTACAGTAATGTAATACTGTTAATAAATATCAATTATTGTAATATCCCAACAAGTAGTATATATGATGTTTCTACATGTATTTCTGTCATGTATAGTTTTTATACTGTAGGTTATGTGGAGTATACATTTACTTCTCACAAAGTCGTTCCTGTATACAAATGAGCAATGACTGTATTCATCACAAAACAACAAGCAAGCTGTGTAGATCTCAATAAAGTGTGTTTATTATACAAACAAGTTATAAGTCAGTCAAGGAACTCTGTGGGCAGTGAGGCCCTCAACGGGTGACAAAATGATGAACTCTGACTATGTATAGTATACAGATGACTAGCTCTCAACAGTCACACTCTCACGCTGACAGAAACAGACTACAAGTAAAATCAATAGAATAATACACAAATAAAACGCATTTGCTTCCGATTGAATAATGTCCTACAATTCTACTCTATGATCTACGGCTTTATATTGGGCTATATAACTGGCTCTATATATTGCCAGGAAACAAAATACAGAGCTGCCGAAGAAATATCCTTCTATGTAGGGTCTACCACATGGTGGCAGCCATTTTGGATTTGCTCATGAAGCATCCTGGAGCTGGTCCCAGTAACATTAGATGTGTCCATGTTATGCACTAGTAAGTAAGTGGCATTTGTCAGTCAAAGTAATGTTTTCATTAAACCTTGCAATTGTTCAAGGAAGTGGCATGCAACATGTGCCTCAGTAACACCTTCCTCATAGTCATTGTGTGAGGGGGAGCCTTGAGGAGTGGGCGAGGGGGAGGAGGGGGAGGACAGGGGGGCTCACATGCTCTAGCAATGCCACACAGCTTCAACTTACAATAAAATACTGTTTGTTTTCTTGAACACAAATGTACACAACTTCGGGCTAAGACAGCGCATGTGTGATCAGGCCCACACTGGAGTTCAGACCTGACCCTAGGCTCTTTGTTTGAGGTCTAGGAGCTGGAAAAGCTGGCACTCTAGTAAGGAAGATAAATGCTTGTTGTACCACCTGCCTGAAGCTAAGCAGGCCTGAATGCTTCAGTACTCAAGCTGACTTCAGACCAGCCCAGGACCATCAGGAAAATCACCTGTTTTACCACCGCTGACCCTCTCGTCAGTCCAGGTATACAATACAACACTCAAAATCATTCCATAAAATAACCTCACACGGATCCCGAACTTTTTGTCCAGCTCACACAAAATTCTCCTCAAAACATGGCAATAATCCCAGAGCATTAATAATTCAGCCCTGTTAGACTGAGGTAATGCTACAACGGCACTAAGAAACCGGTCGATTTAAACTGCCTCCACAGTTTATCGTTATATGAATGTTTCATTGTTTCTGTTTGGACGTTTCACAGTCTGAAGTCTTTTCAGTTTGTCCATGTAGATTATGGCAAAATAAAGTATTTATGCATGAGTCAATTAGGACATAAAATACTCTTCATTCCTTCAATTATGATAGATGTGCTGATCCAGCTGCCAGGGAAACGCCATTTAACCTGGCAGCCATGTTGAGTGCACTAAATGGAAGGTTTTATCACATCATCTAATCCAGCAACACATCGACACCACAGCACTCAGATAAAGCGATCCAATTGGAACAATGGTAATTCAGACACAAGTTAACCCTTTCATCTCTGGAACCAGAACATGTGAACTGCAGCTAAAGAATGAAATAAATACGTAGCAATATCCATTTCTGCTTTTGTATGAAGAATTGACCACATTTCACAAATCCACTCCTTGCCGATGATTGTCTTTCACAGATCCCGAGGTAAGTCATCAATCTGACAGTCAGCTTGATCAATTCTCTCGTCATCCTATTGTCCCCGGCAGTCATCAAGGTCAGGGGTTTCCCAGATTGATTTCACTTGGAGGTGTTCACAGATGTTGGGTACCAGAGGCAGCATGGTACCGCTAGTCGCCATGGAAACAGCTTCCTGATCTCACTTTGAGGGGTACTGATGCTGGATACCCGAGGCAGTAGGGTGGGAAACCATCAAAGGAGCTGCAATGAAAAATAGACACAATTATAATTACAATCAAATGGATCTATTTCGTAGCTGAAAATATAAATGATTAAACAAAGAACTTAAAGAAGTAAACATTAATTGTAAAATAAGTATATTTAACCTGAATGTATGGATAAGAAAATGTTAAACTGTTAAGAGATCTTAACATGCTAAGCATGCCTTTGTGATGAATGGATCAGGATAAGGAAGATCATGTTAATTCTATTCATGGATTACCCACATTATCATAGATTAGCAAAGAATTATCTCCTAATAGTCCTATAGCCAATTATCGCATACAAGTTTGTCAGATTACTTGTAACTTGCATATATAAATAATATATATATTTGCAATCAGTAAGAAAATACCACAATGTTGATTATGATATAGCTTGCAAGCCTGTCTATAAATTTATTTAAATTTAAAATGTTTAATTATTTGACTGAAATAGCATAACATGATCATGATGATATTTAAAAAATTAAAAACATGATAAATTATTAACTGATTCATAAAAATATTCTAAATTATTAATTTATAGTAATTATCATAATATTGTGAAACAAAGATGAAGTAGATACGTTTGTAACTGTAACAGACCAAAAATTATCAGCTGACACTGTATAAATGAATAACAGACTAACATAGTAACAATTACCATAATTTAGTTGTTTCCCATCTAGCTGCAACAGCTTGACTAATTTATCATGAATGATCTATTGTATGTAAATATTTAGTGCAACTCATGCAATATAAAAATATATGCAAAATAAACACCAGGGGCAGTATTCATAAAAGGGCTTAGTCAGTTTTTGATGATCAATATATAGCGAAAACTGAATACTGGCCTTTTTATGAAATTTATGAATGATGTAGCATAATAACTTTTGCACTGTATACCTAACACAATTATGGATTTGAACTGAAATTCACAATGTTTGTTTGGTGGCTATCATTGCATGTCTATCTGTATCCATGGCAGGTCAGTGCCAGAAGTTAGCCTACATCCCCTCGGTCTCCCCTGATCAAATTAACACACGTCAGCCTCCAACCAATGGCCCTTGATTTACAGCCACAAACATGTCGTCCTCACAGCGTCCTTTCAGACTCTCCCACACACTCCATGTCCTGCAGCAGGTCGTGTAACAACATATGACCTGCTAATAAGTAGTGGTGTGTACGCTAGCAGCAAACTGTGGTCCATTATACATATTACATACCTAACTGACATGCCATTTTGTTATCTGATGGTATTTAGGTAATTTGCCCATTTATCAAAAAGTTTCAAAATGTTATTGTGATAACCATATTTTTGTATGTCATATTACAATTATTATTAATCAATGTATTCAGTGTTTCTAAAAAAAACATGTGTGTTTTTTTATATAAAACTTAATATTTACGAGCAGTAATTTTTACATCTTGTTCACATTACTAACAAAGACAATCTACCGGGGAGATAAAACACGACCATGATGTATTTAAAGAAGGTCCTCCACCTGCATCTATCACCCAGCATTTACGCACCCAATACTGCTACATGCCAACATCTTTATCTACAACATCTGAATATCCACCGCTAGTGTTCCACCACAGGGAGAAGGCCTGACTACAGCTTATACATACATGCCTGGCATGTCTAGAGCATCCCTCCTTGGAATGCAAAGATGACAGGAGATCAGATATGACATTATGTCATGAAACAGTGCAAGGTTCACACCTGAGTATTAACAACAACATTCTAAATACAACACAAAGCTTGACTCTTGAAAAATACAACCCTAACCAAAAAGAAAAATAGAATTCTTTCCACAACAAATGGTTTAGTTTGTACAAGCTTGGAACATGAAAGTTGAAAGGGGAGCCAGGTAGTGGTATATAGACCAGATGCCAGCCAAATGGATGTACTTGGTAGGTGTTTATTTTAAATGTGATGCCAGGATAGCCTGGGGGCGCAAGGCTGATGATTACTTCCAGGGCTTGTACAGTGGACCCATTGCCTAGTTAGCCCATGCTTCAATGGGCCCACTCCTGGCCGGGACCCATGCTTCTGTTATCTACAGGTACAGATATACACACAAGACTTCACGTTTTTTTCTAATCTCTTCACAGGCATACCCAATAGAAACATGCTATTTTATTTTATTTATAAAAACAAAATTATTTGAATGTAGATATTTATTTATCTTATAAGAATTTCTAGAATGTCCCTTTTATAAGAAGAAACAAAAACATTTATTTATTTATTTTCGCTAAAATCCTAATCGTTAATTCCTGAATGCTTGTAACATTTATCAGAATTCAAGTCTGGAGTATATCCTCATTATTAACAGTTTCTTATTTGGATGAAACCAACATTATAAGAATGTTCTCTGCACTTTCCTTTACACAGGTTGAAGTACAAGCGTCAAAGGAACAATGCCTGTTGTTCTCAGTCCCCTAGTCTGACAGGATATACCAGTGATAAGGGCCACTTCCCATGTATCAGCCAGCTCTCTGGGTGGAGACTACACTGACACGATAATATCTGTCATTACACCATTACTGCTAACTCTCCACTTACAATCCTGCTACAAGAGCCAGTTCATCTTGTTGTTAATTATTTATTCCACTCCAGCTCCACCAAACTAATGGTAGTGCTAAGCAATGTATCACGGCAGCCTTGACTCTCATCTCCTGTATCCGGAAACATGCTATTACACAACAACAAATATATATGTACCGCAAACTCTGTTTCATTCTGGCTGGCTTGTGTGCGGGGTAATTCAATTTGTGCTCGGAATATGCCTGCTGTTAGACGTTATTACATTTGAACCCAACGACTCTAATGGAACGCACTATTCACAGGGGTCTCTCGGCTATTGCCTTAGTCATGCTAGTTGGTATTCATGGCAGCCACTAAACAAGTTAGGACTTTCTGAAATGAATACAGGAGTGCAATAATCAGTTGTGTATTTCATGTGTCCAGCATGTGATATCCCAAATAGCCAGTGAGAGACTGGGCCTAGAGACTGGGCCTAGAGACTGGGCTGAGCTGCACCTCATTAGGAGTCACTTCCCTGGGCAATATGTCCACACCAGGAACTTGTCTCTCGAGGTCAAATTGTTTCTTCAGGAAATGTTACCAATAAACAACCGCCCAGCCCATTTCTCAATTGTCCATCCAACATTTTACACTTACAAATATAACAAAGTGGTAGAAAAATATCAAATCCAAACTAATGTAAATATTTATAATCAATCACTAACATTATATATTGCAAAGAAATAATTGTCTTTTTCCTTCTTCTAATATCGTATTCATAGTAAAGGAGTAATTTAAAACTCTTCTTACTAATTACGGCTGAAAGTGTTGTCCCTCTGTCATTACAACGGATCAAATTAACCAACGCTATCAATAACATGTACATGCTTCCAGGAACAAAAAGAATCCGGGGCACCTACAGACATTCAAATTAACTTGCTACAACAGCGCACGTCCTCACCACCGACTCTAATCAGGCCTTTTCTGCTAATACTTCCACTTATTAATAATAAATACCACAATCTTATCTGACGAGCCTGGCTCTCACTAGCAATCAATAGGCAGCGCTGAAGTGGGACTAACAATGGGGAATGACTGGGACCGACAATGGGGCACTCTGTCATTGCTCCACGGACCCGGGGCACTACATGGCTGTAGGCTTCAGGGGGGAAAATGGCTGGGACAGCTGTCATGGAAGCAGGCCCACCATCTGTACACAGGCTTATAATCTCCTACATAACAGCTATAGCTTCTTCTTCTGCTGCTGCCGCTGCTGGAGGTGGTGGAACAGCTCAGTCTGTCTTTGGAAGTCAATGCTAATTTCTAATTCTGAATCTGTCAGCACTACATGACAGTGTGTTTCTGAAAAATGTCCAACATCGAAAAATGTCAGGATTTGAATAGGAAAAATAATTCTGTTTTAATACGGATGATTCAATTTTAATATGGATTTAGATGTAATTTGTTGAACATGACATATCTGACGTCAGACAATATCATGATTTTAAAATATTCCGAAAAGAGTTTAATAAGAAAAACAAAACAAAATAAGTCTAATTTGGAGCAGGAAACATTTATAACTAAAAATATATTTTATATCTTAATTAAAACAGCTTGCATAAAAAAATAATAAAAGCTGATATTAGTAGATAGATTGATATCTAGAAAGTATTCAAATTACCAATTAATACAGTTTATATACTACCAATTAATACAGTTTATAATAGTATATTACTATAAAGGAAATTACATATATATTATTATATAAATAGCTTTTAGAATCCTATCCCAAATTTGGTAGTATTCTGTAGTTTTTATTCTATGTATCGTTGTATGCCACACCTTCATCGCGAGTAAGTATCCTGTAGCACATGTCAGTTTTGTGTTAACTCAGGTGTGACAAACAGCCGACTTGGACCTGGTCACGCACTGATGACCCACCAACTATGGGACAATTGGACCACTGAAACTCAATAATCATGAAAAGAAATAACATTTTAATGTTAATTTAAACTCCATAAAATTTAGTTTCCTATTGTGACAGAGCTGAATGATTGATGATCCCAAGACTACAAGGTTATTAAATATGAGCAAGCCATAATAAAAATACTCTTTTAATAAAAATAGTTTTAAATAACTAAGCATTATTTAGTTCTGAAATAATTGGACTTTTCCCTTCAGACAACAAAAAAACAGTGAGTGTAGCCTAACATATTATAAATTAAAATTACATGAATATTGTACAAATAACAACGCATATAACATGCCAACCCCCCAAAAGAAATGTTGGACATGATTGATGACAGTTAGGAAACCATACCAGCTTAAACAATGATAAGATGTATGAAACAAAACAGCAATTGTTCTTTCAATTCAACAAAGGGATTTTTATAACAAAGCCACATAAAAAAAAGGGGGGGAAAAAAGAGGAAGGACAAACTGAAAGCCAACAATGTGTCTCAAAAGGCAATTTCACTGAGACTTTGAACTGCAGCGTTCTCTCCATGGCATTGGTAATTCAAATTAGACAGAGATGTTAAAACAGCCAGCATGTTCCTAGAGGACCGCCCTTTGCTCTTTTGCCCACAAGCCTGCTGATAATTCACCAGGGCCTGGGATTAGGCTGTCAATTACAAGCTGGCTGGCTGAAACTTGACTCAAGCCTACAGTGATTTTCTCCAGCACTAGGCCCTGTTCTGCTCTGCCTTCCTCTGGTCTGGTCTGATCTGGCCCAGGACATCAGCTAGTAGTAGTAGTAGGAACACTTGGCAGGTGTATCCATTTCCACCAGCACTTGTTCAGGCTCAGTGCATGCTTGTCCATACAGACTTAATTTAGTGGGATCTACTTCAAATTGTATCTGATTTCAAAGAGATTGTCAACTCATGAAAAGTACCAGTACGGAAATCCAGCTCGGAAGTATTTAGTTCTATTTTTAACAATAAAATTAATTCTCCAACACCAACAACATTAAATAGAATCTGATTAGATCCATGGAATGTACTCTTACAATAATTTGTATTCAATTAAATGTTTATTACATGCGAGTACCATAAATGGTACTTGTATGTCATGTTAAATTCAACATAGTTTATTTTTAACTTTTCTTGTTTTTCATTTATAACCATGACGGTCATTAACATGCTTGCAGTATTTATATTGATAATTTTCAGTGGAATTCCTGGTTGAACACATTTTGTTCCCAAGGCATCAATCTGACCACCCAATGACGAGGCTATGAACATCAAACACTTGCTCTCCCCTGGGAGGCTGGTCTTATCCATTCCATATCATCTGGGCAAGCTTCTACCTTGGGCAGACTGCAGTCAGCCAAGTGAATCCATGATACACAAACACTGAGACCTGCCACTGATAGCATTGGCAAGCATGTGCATATTGCAAACTTAGCTAACACTCTGTGATTCATGTAAATCTGAGTGGCAACAGCTGAAGTTTTCGAAATAGGAACTGAGAAGTTTTCTAATAACATGATTGTCATCTAATTAAATATCATAATTGTGAGAAATGTGAAATAAAAATTATTTATTTTTCCATAACATTATTTGCAAATGTATAGTTATTACACTTATCGGTACATCAAATGTTTTTTAACATAATAAAATCTAACATTTGAAAATGTAAAATATATGACCGATTTGGTTTGCTAGCAACAATGAGGAAAATCGTTTCAACATGTTCTAAATGTAATTAATTTTATAGTTCTTATTTGAATATTTTTTATAATGATGCAATAATGTTTGTACAGTCACATTCACTCAAGACTTCATGTACATTAAATCAAACCATTTCCTCTTCGACCAGTTAAGAACTATTCCTTTTCGTACCAATGATTTATGGTATATCAATTTTCATTCAACAGGACAACCATTATCAGATAGATGTCCATCCAACAGTCAATACCTTAAAACATGATACAAAGCATTGCAAACATCACATTATTTACACACAATGATTAATTACCGTGACCATAGTTTCCTAATTAATGAATATTCAACAAATTGCCATATTACACTGATACTTCCTTGATCAGTGAACTATCAGTGGCAGAGATCAGATAACAGTAGGAATCAGATTCTGCTGTATTGAATCTCACAGAGGCAGCTTACAGGGGGAACATTGAGAGGCCTGAGACTTGCCCTGGCCAGGAAGTGTGGGTCAGGCTGGAAGAGGAGGTGGGGGGTCAGGCGGTGGGTGTCGGGGAGGGCAGTCAGGAGAAGAACCAGAGGATCTCAGTGTTAACCAACAGCTTGGAAACTAGGCCTACAATGATACACTTTTTGTTACGATACGATTTGTAGGTCACAATACAGTACATCAATATTTGTTTGTGTTGTTAGTTAATAGTTGATTTAATTAAAATTTCTGTTAATAGTTTTTCTTTTTTTAAACCTATCGGTTAGTTTATTATGAAATTCATGTTAAATTTTTTTTTCTAGTTTCGCCATTTTAATAATTTCATAATTTACTTGGCGGTACACATAAGATGAGTTTCAGATGTTGGCCATATCCTGTATGGATTTCAATCAAACTAAAATAATGTCGTCTTTATTACGAATACAGGAATTATATATACTATTATATCAATCTGTATTGTTGTACCAATATAATGCCTCACTATTGTAAGCGAATTGTCATGCTTTGTATCGTGGAGCCATGAATCATTGCAGGCCTATCAGAAACATGTCTGTGGTTGCATGGAGCCATGGAGCCTACAAACCTGTGCAGTTGCATGAAGGAAGGCAAGATAAAATGTATTCACTCAGCCATTAATGGTGATGATAGAAATCAGTGGCTGTATTCAGCAAACCATTAACTTGTGCAATTTAATACTGTTTTTCTTCCTTTATCACACTGTTGTAATGGGTTTGTTCCATGTAACTGATCTGCAATGTAAAAACTCCAGATGTGCATATTCATCAGAGCAATGGCTGGCATCATTGCCATTATGTTCCAGGTTGATATATACATGTATGTAGATTTAACACAGAGATAATGTACACTCGTTGTAACAGCCTGGAATCACAATTCACAATGCTGTACATATTCAATGTTATATTCACTCTGAAGTTGAATGACTTTTGCAGTGTTTTATGTGGTCCGTCGTGCGTACCTTTAATTAATTACCCTGGAGGGAGAATTTTCATATTTTATTTAGATAAGTAATTAAATACTATTGTCCTTCCAATGTTAAAAGTCTTTGTTATAAACTTGTTACTATTTAATACAAATGTAAATCTATCAAATACAACTACTCCCTAGACTCTAGCATGCCGAGATTCTATTCACTCCTTTGACATGTTAAATCAATAAATAGTTGCTCACATTCAAAAATCAATTCTAAATCTCCCGTAGGAATAAATGGACATTTTAAGTGTAAATTATATCTTATAACTGACATTTGATCAGCAGATGTATTGTGTTCAAGAGTTCACTATTTAAAAAATAAATGATTGAAATGTATCTCCCCATCCACTTCACTAAAGAGAACTCCCCATAGACTTCATGAGAGGAAAAACATATTCAGCAGGAAATGTACCATTTGCAACCCTATACATCAAGGCCTTCTAGAAACAGGAGGAGAGAAAGAGAAGAGTGAGAGAAACCTGCAGTCTTTAATCCAAATACAGCCTTATATTGAGGACACAAGGGAGACCTATACCAGAACAGACTATGGGAGGCTTCCATACAGAGAGAGAGAGATGAACCATACATGCAGCAGGCCAGGCTTATCCTTATAATGAGGACCTCCACAGAGAGAAAGCCTGCTTTATATTGAGGGCCTAACACAGATAAGCCAGGAAGGCTATGAAGTATAGCCTGGCTTTTATTGAGGACCTCCAGAGAGAAAGAAATAAGCTTGAAGGTGGCAGATCAAGTATAGCCTTATATCGAGAATGTTAACAGAAAGAAAGAAAGAGAAAGGCTTATAGCCTTAAAATGAGGCTGTCCATGAGAGAGAAAGAGAGAGAGAGAGAGAGATAGGCTAGGAGGTCTGAAGGCCCAAGTACTCCTCTGGGCCTGGCTCCAGTCTCAGCATTGATTGAGTGGATGAATGGTGAAGCATGCCCTGCATCAATAAATCAAGAGGAGATGTTTCACCAGAAATCTCCCAATGAAGCACACACACACATTCTACATGTTCTAGTCCACACATCTCGCTTACTCACTCACCCCCGCTCAAACTATTAACGATTTTGTCATAGAAGACACCTCCAGTTGCTTCAAAGGAATTACTTCATTCAGAATAAATGTGATAGCCAGATGTTTCAAACTGGTAAATTGCACTGGCTTACTGAAATCATTAAAATATCTAAATGTGGAAAACTAATGCGAGACTGTATAAACATGGTAAAATGATGGTATACATTTATTTGCAATGATACGTGTATGTGTGGTGAATTATTGCCCACACAGTAATTTTTATCATCTAAGCAATGTTTATTAATGCCTGCTTCCACTCTCCAGTGTATTAAGGTTGTCTCGATTATCCACGACTGTAACCAATGCTGTCTGTAAAATATTCATGTGGCATGTGCGCATCAATAATTCATGTTGGTTATCTCCAACTCCACTACATCCCAATAGCTCGGGCTCAAGTCCATGTAGAAAGGGGAAAAAATATCATCCAGCAAGGATAGCAACTAATAGTAGCAATGCGCACAGTTGATAGGACGTTGAAAGCAGATTTTTTTTCTCTCTAAAAATCAATATTAATAATAGTGTTGGAGGTATGTGTGTGTACGTGTTTTACAGTGTTAGTCTTCATGTCGATAGCAAGATTGATGGTGAATACGTGAATTGACAGTCCTGTCCACTGAAGTGACAGCAGACAAAGAAGTCGGCTACAAGCTGCACCTATCCTTCAACTGTGTGCCTCCTTCACTGGTCAACAAGACTCTCACGGCCACCACCTCCCTCCCTCCCTCCATCACCCTTTATCCAACCACCACCTCCCTCCAACCTCTCTCCACCCACCAATACTCTCAAAAAACTCTCATCTCCAGGTTTGAAAAAAAATGAAAATGTGTCAGCTGATAAAACACAGTCGATCAACGCTGAAACGTCTCTTCGACACGCCAAGGCAATAATGACTCCATTATAGATACTATATTCATCCGCCTATTCAAGCGTTCCTCTTAACGCGCAGCTCTTTCAAAGCATCACCCAGGCAGACAGCTTTCTGTAAAGGGCTTTCATCAGGCTCAGCCAAGTGTACATGCCACAATCAGAACACCAGCCTCTTCTTACAAGCAGGGAAAAGATGTCTCCAAGTGTTAACTCTTTTTAATGAATCATTTTGTTGACAAATGAATATGATCTGAATTGGTCTAAAGGGTTTTTTACAACATCTTAACAAATGCCAAGTTGAGCATAAGAGACAATTCAGGATGAACAAGTATTTTTTTTACTAGATAACATGAGTAATGACAGATGTGATTTGCTCATTATAAATTACAATAGAGATCTACATCAGATCTGATACACCAGATAAATATTTGCAAGATTTATTTGAAAAGCATGTCAAACACAAAATAACTGGCTGTAATTGGAGAAATAGTTGTCTACCAGTAACATTAAAACCAATAGCCTTGTCATCCTGTTCATGGTTCATGTGCAAGGATGATTCATTTCACAAATGCGATAAATTACATGATCTTCACATAACAATTTGCGAACAAACAGGAGTAATTCCATAAACATGATTAAAATTCAGCGGCTAATGTACAACAAGAAATCATTAGGAATGTCATGTCAAGCTGCTATACCAATTTTCCTTGCCAATGAACAAGAGTGGGAATGAACACTGGCCATTTGGTTTTTGTCATCTGGCCATGCTAGCTTTTGTTTCACAGATCTTAATCATTTCAACAAGAGATCTGAATCATTAACTCTCTTCAAAACAGAGAAAAATAATTACCATTAACTGAATCAAAGGTTATTTGAACTTGTGATCATTAGCCACGTCCAGATGGTAACAAATCAAACTTCAAATGCAATCCTGATGAAACTTGGACAGTATGTTTAACAGTGATTAATCTGGGATCAATATGGTGTCTGAGTCTCCAGCGAGTCTCCAGCGACTCTGCCACTGTTTACACCTGTCGAGTTCATTGGTGTCCGAGGCATCCCTCCTACATCCACACGTCCCCATCAAACATCTCTCCAACAGCCATGTTTAACTAGCCGGCTAAAAAAATATATCTCTTTGCTTCAGTCAATGTTTAGCAAAACAGCACAGGAATAGACTCGATTCAATAGACTTTGCATTGAAGTGCATAAAGAGTCAACTCAAGCAAAAAAATCCAAAACGGCCCTATCGACCATTTGTTTACAGATGGGAAATCTTTGTGCAGCAACCACATTTTTAAGGTATGGCAAAACCTAGTGTCAACCTCAGTTCTCCTCAAAATTTGATTCTTAGAACTTCTGAATTATTTATCAAAAGATTAATTCTTGTACAATCAGACTAATCCTCGTTATATAAAACAAACTGTTGTGGTAAAGACATGTCCAAATAACTACAAGATGTATCTTTGAATGATTTTAATCTTAAATAACAGTATGGTGAATAATGACATAATAGCATGGTGTAGCTTAAAATTGTAAAATACATAAAAACATTTTGCTCAATTCTATTTTCAATGGAAATTAGCTTAAGAATGTTAGAAAAACTATAATTATTCAACTCCGTGCTCTGATCCATCACACAAGGACTAAATATTGCCATACATATTGTTAATCAATCTCCTTACAAAAAGCATGCATTATCATCATTATCATTCATAAAATGATGCTAAAGACCTTGGTAAAATTAATATAACATTAACATGACAAATATTATCTACACTATAAACATTCATAAATATGTCAGCATTTCAAACCGTTATCACACATGAGCATTTAGAATTCATAACACAATTCATGTGAAATTAACAAACACAGACAAATAAAGAAAATCAAGATTTCGACTTACACTTACCATTGTACGGTAATTCATACATTGGTGCTGCGTATCCACTGACAACATGAGTGTGATGATGCGTGTGTAGGTGACGCTGCGTCGGTGGAGAGTTCGAGTAATCCCTGGTCTTATCCGTGGACCCTGGGTGTACCTGGAGAGCGGAACTCGTGGACTCTCCCGCTACAGTCTTCTGAGGCGCGGGAGAAGACCTGTGGGGACTGGGGCGACCCCTCTCTCCGAGTTCGTGAATTTTATGCACATTTCCGTAGTTATACGGAGAACCCGCAGACACATTGTCTCCACTCTTGCTGTCACTCTCAGCTGGCTCAGGATTACCAGAGTTAGCACTTTTGTTCAAACTGGAATCCGTTTTCTCCTTTTCTGGTTCTGGTGGTCCTGCACCACCAGCACCAGCACCACCAGCACCACCACCACCAGCACCACCACCACCACCTCCTCCTCCACAGTGCCCCCCAACTCTAGGGTATCCCAGCTGAGGGCTGTGAAGGTAAGGTGTTCCACTGTATCCCAACACCTGAGGGTTCACTGGTCTGTACATGGCGTTGCTTAGGTCGAATGGAATATGGCCATAAGCTGCAGTTGGTGATTGCATGTAAGGAGGGTACTGCAGATAGGGCTGATAAGGAGAGGCACCATGTGGTGATAGAGCAGTGCTGCTTACACTACTGGAAGGAGCTGTTGAGCTACCACTTGGAGATGGGTGAGGTTTAGGCTTTGATGAATCTAAAGGGTTCCTATGTTTATCACTATTTCTAGATTTATCATCCACACTTTTCACATCAGTACTTATTTTCCCCATTGATTCAAGTCCATGACCACTTTTCCTAGAATCAATCACTTCTTTCTTAATCTCCCTGAATGGTTCTGGGGCTTTTTGTTGTCCCTCTGGTCTGGAGATAGCTTGTTTCTTGATGGCTCCAGACTCGGCACTAGTAAGCTCTGGAGGTTCACTGCTCTTCCTCTTCTGCTGCTCATACATCTTCTGCTGCTGGAACATCTGCAGACGCCTCATCTCGTCCTGATTGCGGTAGTCGTACTGCATGTCGTAGTGTCGAGGACGATCCATCTGCGACTTCAACTCAATGTTCTCCTTCATTATCTGATGGTTCTCGTTCTGCTTCTCTCGAAGGTTCTGATCTCTGATGTCTCTCTCAGACGGCCTGTCACCAGACTTCTTTCCCTCCTCCATCCTAGCCATGGGCATGCCAGGAGGACCTCCATGATTCGGGAACTGCTGGGGATGCTTAGGCATAGGTGCAGAACCGTCGGTGGGTTGAGGACATAACTCTCGAGATGATGGACGGGAATCAGATTGCTTATTGCCTTCAGAGTCTCCCTGCTTATTGCCTCCCTGCTCCTGCTGCTTCTCATCCGCTGCCTTCTCGTACTGTTGTCTGGCATGAGGATCCTGAGACATCATGTGCATGTGATACTGGTTGGGATCGATGAGACCGTAATGAGCCAGGTACTGGTACTGGGCGTGCGCTGGCAGATTGTGGATCTGTGCGTACACCTGCTGCATGTACTTCTGCATGTACTCGGGATGCATTGGCTGTTGTGGCTGGTTAGGCAGATGACCTTCAGGAAGCTTTCCCTTACCATCATCCTTCTCACCGGGCTTCTTGTTACCAGGCTTCCTGTCCTCAGACGTTGATGCCTGTTTCTTGTCATCGCTGCCTGACGCCCCCTCTGATCCTCCCATGTGTGTCTTCGGAGTGCTGGGAGACATGTGTGACCCTTGAACATTAGGCATCATGTACTGCTGGCCATAGTATGGGTTGTACATGCCGTAATGTGAAGCCATGTTGCCGCCTTCTCCTGGAGGACCCTGGGGAGTTGAAACCTTTTCCTTCTTAATATCGTCCTTCTTGGAGGGACTGTCGTTTTGAGGTGAACTGGACTCGTTGGCATCTGAGATATCTGAATAGGCTGGACTCTGTACATCTTCTGTAACAGGAGTCTTCCTGTCAGGATCTGGGGTTGTCACCCGTAAAGGGGAATTCACCTTCAACATATTGGGTGGTTGTGCTAGACGTGTTGCTGCCTGCTGCTCTACACCTTTCACTACTGCTTGAGATGCTATAGCAGATGATCCTGAGGGAGTTGGTCTCTGACTGTCATGAGACATCTTTGGAGTCTCAATAATTGGCACAATGTTGTCTTTACGAGGTGTCTCCCCTGGTTTGGACGGACAAGAAGCAGATTTTATCACAGCTGGGCGTTCACACTTAGACTGCTCATTTAGCACAGGTTCTCTGGAAGATTGTTTGTTATTGTTGTTGTTCACGGCAGCATTTCCGTTGCTTCCTTCCTTGTCTCTCTTTTTCTTGGGCTTCTCTTTCCTATCCTTTCTCAGAGATGCTAGAGATGGATTGATTCCTGATGGTTCGCCCATGATAGTAGGCTTTGGCTGAATAGGCTTCAGTGATGGAGACATCTGCGTGTGTGTTGATACAGGTGACAGGTTGGAATGAGTAACGGACACACTACTGGATAATGCTATCATCTGAGGAGAAGGTGCTGGAACAATAGGACGTGTTGCACTCTTAGGTTTGGACTTGTCTCCCTTGGTGACCTCGGATTTGACAATGTCAGAGGCTTGAGGTGTTGATGAGATAGCTGTCACAGTGATTGGAATGGGAGTCACTGCACTGGCCGGGGCAGGACTGCTGGCTTTGATTGCTGCTGTTGTCACAGAGGACACTGATTGTGTTACCACTGAAGTAGAGGATGGACTGCCTCCATTGCCCCCTAAACATCCTATAGGACCTCCAGAGAACTGATACACCTGAGTAGTTGGCACTGAAACCTTGGAAGAGGAACTCACAGAAGTCACTGTCGAGGTCACAGGATTGTCTTTCTTCTTAGAAGACCCTGATGATGCCGAATCAGACTTAGAGCTATCTGATTTATTGCTTTCAGTCTTAGTGTTCTTTTCCTGATTTGATGAAACACTGGCAACAGTTGCTGCTGCTGCTGCGGCTGCTGCTGCAGCTGCAGCTGCCTTAGCCTTAGTAGATGCTGCAATTTCATTTAATGGAATGTTATCCTCATTGTCTTTATCAATGGAATTTTTGTCCTTATTTTTCTCACTCTCACTGGCATTGCCCTTCTTGCCAGCACGAGTCACCGGAGGCGTGGGAGTGTCGGTGTCATCATCGTCATCGTCGTCATCTTGTGTTGCACCACTGACATTCTGATGGGCATGTGTCTGGTGATATCTGAGTCCATTTATGTGCTTATACCTCTTATTACAGTTTGGCTCGGGACACTCAATAAGCACAGGTGACGGACTCTCGGCCCCCGGGACTCCCCTGGAACTGGACCGACATCGCTTTACTTTGGCACTATCTGACAAGTCTAGATCAGGAAGTCTGCCTTTCCGTTTAACACCTCCAACAGATATGTCTGAACGTGCTGGACTAGGAGGTGCCTGGAAGCTTGTGTTGTTGCTGCCGCGGCGGGCCTTGTTTCTCAGCTTCCTCCCCTCGGGGTTCACCTTCTCGTTCACTGGGGTCCCTGCGGCTCCACGCACTCGCTTTCCTCGTCCCTTGGGGGTCCGCGTCTCGAAGTCACTCACTGGAGACTCACAGTTGAACCTGCAAGACAATCACAGTGTTAGTCTCTACTGCCACTAGCATGTTTTTAAAATATTAACTAGATGATCAAATATGTTGCAGTGGAAAACCAGCTACTATTTTGCACATATATCTTACATCACAAATTAATGTCAAATATTAATATTTGCATTAAATTTCATAATTATAATGTTCACACTCAACATTTTGAAGGTTTAACAAATCATAACACTGACGGCATGTTGTGAAAACTAATAGCACTTAGTTGCGAATTAAGATTCCTCTAGTACGAGAGCGAAAGCATTGGAAAGATTAATTGCACCATTTAACGTTTGCAATACCAACTCTACAACTTCCTCACCATCTCCAATGCATTATTGATGCTCGCTAAATGTCAGGGGAAATCACGTTCATACCTAGCACACTACAGCTCACTGATTCCTACACCACTTAGCATCTTTCTCTTTAGTTGTTAGCCAGATGTCAGATATCAGTCAGATATAGAACAACTTCTTTGCCATTAACGCATTCTTCTACGTATTGCCAATAATAGTTTAACATATCGATGGCCATGCAATAATATCACTGACATGACATTCAAAACGTGTACATCTAGCGAATCTTCAAAGTGATTAACATTCAATATACCAGATATACCAGGGCTTGAAATCAGAGAGTGCAAGTGTGGTAGAAGCATCTATGGCTGTTCTGTATGTTAGTAACGTGAGACAGCTATTTATGTTCAGTATCGGCTGCGGTTTTCATGTTTGTGGAGCAACGTTCACATCTGTCGGCCACATCATACACAAATAATCCCCAGCAGGTAGGAAATACTTGTGTCAGTACTTGTGTTTGCCCATGGTGCCATTAGAAACAGGATTGTTTTTTAAACTTTGGTCAGGTTATTTAAGTGCCAGCTATTTAAGGGAATAATAAGATGAGTTCAAAAATAGTTCATCGTTATTTACTGTGAACAAAATTAAAGGCACTGTTTCCATGTATCCTGTGCTACTCCTCAAACTACACTTAAAATATTTTGAAAAGGTGAAAAGTGTGATGCCCATATTTACTGAAATCAATTTAGGTAGCAGGATTAGAAGTTCCCACTTGCCTGGCAGCCCAATCCATTTCTCCTAATGTTAAAGGTATCCTACGGGCTAGTAGAAATTTCATGTTTTATTATTTATATCATTATTCAGGCATTTACATTTTTTTAAAGTTCTAACCCTGGATAGTATCTATTACTGAAGTATTTATTTAACCAAATGAAATATTCATAATACATAATATGCACCTAAACCATCTCAAATTGCAATATAGCTCTGGTTCTGTAGGCCTGTATAATGCATCTAGGAATGGATACATACTGATGAAGGACATCAATCTCACACAGATGCACCTGCTTCAAAAGATGCTGGTGTGTCATTACAATTCCCAGTGCATTCTAGAAGCAATTCCTAGTTGTTGGGCAGATTGGTCTGCTACACATCAAACAGGCACTCCTTATCAACAGTACAGGATGCCTGTGGCTTTCTGCAGTAGGCTGTGAAGCTTCACCTCAGTGGGACTGGACTGGCTGTAGGAGTGTCTTCTACAGACTACAGTCAAAGCACATGTGTCCAGCCAGCACTGACAAGAGGTCAGTCAGGCAAGGAAGTACAGTGCTACAGGATTCACAACTCAACACTATCCTGCTGGAATTTATTACCAGTGGCTATATTCAGCTCAACTTTTTATTGGTAATTTGCTTCCTGGCAAGTTTGTAAGAAAGACTCCAAACTTATGCAGTTTTTTTTTCTCTCTCTCTCTCACTCAATTAATCATGTCAAATATCTGCTCTTGGCTGATAACTAACACATTGTAGCATGCCAGGAGTGTGTGGTGGCTATGCTTTTAAACTGATCAATATTAAAGCTAACATCTAAAGGAAGACACACAAGATCAAAGACAATCTGGGTATTTTGTTAGGGATACACATTCATAACATCAGACAAATCACGACTCAATCACCCAAACTCCAAACTCAAAGGTTGTTTTTATGAAAAAACAGCATCCACTAATATTCCCTGAACGCATACTCAAAGAAGGATATTCAAGAACCTATGAAACATTATCCTGCATTCCTTGCGCCGAACCATGAATTGTTAAACACCTTTCCTGAATTGTTTTAGGTTCCGACTGCCGTGCAATAGTTCACAGAGGATGGAGAGAAATGTCAGTTCATAACTCTGGCTTGATGGTGCCTGGCCTGCTACAGAGAGGCTGTGGTCTGTTAAAACGAAATCAATCCTTGCAAACAATTGCCTAGTCCGCGCTGACTATTGATCTACTTAGTCCTAAGAGCATGGAGCGAAAGCTCTCTCTCTCTCTCTCAGACTGTTCCTCTTCGTGCAGCGTGGATGGATCTAACAAACACAGCCAGTCCAATCATTGCTGAAGAAATATTTACAGCATACATCTGAACTTGGAAATTGAAAGGCCTTCAATGAAAGCCATTGATTACACTGTATGAAGCTGTGGAACATGAGATCAGGTAAAACAAGCTTGGCCATGTATATAGTATATACAAGATATCTAGGAAGACAAATATGTACTGAAATACAGTAATAAAAACCTGGTGTTGTAAAATGTAAACAGCAATGTGGATATTTCAAAGCTGTCAGTATTGAAATGATAACACTTTTAGAGTGAAATGACAAGAGGTAATTGGCAATGGCATTTGCCATTAGCGTATGAATGCAGTGTTGAAGATGTGAAGATCACGAGGTCAAGACACTGATTAGAAGGTGGCCGAGGTCTGGGAGGTGTGTGTGTAACCTGACCATACATTCTGTCGCCATTGGTTACCTTTGTTCTGTGCACCAACAAACCCCTACAGCCATCAACAAACCCCTACAGCCATAGACATGGTCTCATAGAAATGTAATTCCGACCGTGTTGATGAAAAAATCTACCATAACTTTTTATACTTATTTACTTTAGCATATTAGGTCTATTTCAATACTGTACTTAAATATCATTGGTGAGTGTTTTTATGTAAATAATAAATACAGTCAAAAGTCAATGCAACATATAAGATTACATTAAATGATATATTTTACTGTTTGTCCTAGCTGATTATTCCTTGTATCTAACATGATGCAATATCTCGTTGTAGCTCCCAGCAACTCCACTATCCTCACAGGAGATATGCCGGCATATTCCATACTACAAATATCTACATAACTTGAGCCCTGGGCGATACGGGCGGTCACGAAACGCATCTCTATCTACTATGTATGGCCAGACATACACTCAAAGAACAACTATTTGAATGTCCATTGAGACCACCAAGTCTCCTAGGCGACAGGACTCCTTGTTATAGAAATGTGTATCCACACAGCGGCTCACGTTACCCAAAGGTGAAACTCCATTGTGTCCTTTCCCATTCCGACCCCCCCTCAATGCCTTGTTTAATTGTGCAAACAGTTGTAAACTATCAGTAAGCCTTTAGAACCCCTTCCCACTCAGTTTTACGACAGAGTCGCAGCAATGACAGTAGATTCGCATGTGACAGGTACATATCTACACTTTAGAAAAAAATAGGAGACAACTACTTCATATATTGAACGCTGTGTTGACCTTTATGTCTCCATAATTCCTACAGCCGTCTCTTTATCGTCCGACATCTATCAAAGGATTAATGCATTGAAATGTGTCAATATCGCTATACTGCCCTTTGTCCAGTGCTCAGGACTGTTAATAATGCAGCGAGTGTCAATTTGACAGACTTGTGGCTCATCAAAGGCTTTACATGGAGACTGTGACTAACAGAGCTAGATCCCAGATCCCACAGATGTGGCCTCCCAAACAATCCTCACTGTCTAAGACGCTTAGCATTACTTCTCAACAGTGGCATTAACTTTGCAAATTTTATATAATTCAACACAAACACCATAATTTCATCTCCGATGGATTGAATAATATTTGCATCGTCATGGCAACCAATCCAACGAGGAATTGCTAGTTTCCGTTAGCAACCACTACTGTTCTGTTAAAGTTGAATATTAATTACCATCCATAATTGCGGCTTGATTTAAATGATCCCCACTCTAGGGAAATCCATCACAAAAATACAGACGTAATTAGTTTTTAATATTAAATTTAAGATTCATGTCAAAATCACTGATCTAATAATGTTCCATTAAAACAAATTGGTGAGATTAGCCAACGTTCTGTATCTCACCTTGGGGGCGCCCAGTCGTAGCGTGTGGCGTCAAGTAGCGTTCCCACATAAGTTCTTCCACGCCATGACACATTCACAACGAGAACACCTGCACAGGAGAACACACATATTGATATTTCAGTTCATTCATGAAACATCTTTGGGAGTAACTGGGACTGTAAATTACCCTAAGAAATATCCCTGAATGCATCTCATTAAACAGTATAAACTAGACAAGAACACATTGATAGTAATTTATTTCAAATAATTGAAGACAGAAGCAATGACTAGAAATGGCGTTTTTACACCATGACATTTGTACTTTTGACATTAATTACAATTTATGTGAAAATTAAATCACATTAAAAGATAGTGGCAATGAAGCTACAAGATAATTGCAAATAAAAAATATAATACAATAGGTGTTTATTTAAAAAAGATTTAACTCAGATATTGATGGGGGAAATCAAATGTAACCCTCTCCATGCTGGAGGCAACCGGAAATGCCTTAAAGAGCAGTGTCTATGTCTAATCCAGCAGGAAGAGGGTTAATGAAAATAAAATAACAAATTTAAATATAAAGATAAATTGATTGAAAGTGGGTACTGACCATTTTCAGTTTCGTGCCAGACCAGACCCTCTAGGGTGATGCTGGTCCCAGGCTCACACGGCCCCAGACAGTCGGGGTCCGTAGAGACCCCCACACTGGATGTCTCCACCCCGATGTCTGAACACGATGATGTCTGCATGGGTGATGAAGCTGTCTCCACCTGAAACACAAAACTAGTTTTGAATATCTGTTTTTTAGTTTCTTTTTTTATCTATTCACTCTTCAAATTGCGGCTTAAACAACTCATGTCATCACTGGTAACCTGAAGCTCTTGTCAGTCTTGTGTTTAAACAAAATTTTGGGGGTCGTTTTGGGGGGATCTGATCAAATTGAAACTGTGTACAAGGCTGTCAAGCGTTGGAACAGACAATGAAGACATGCCACATAGTAAAAAAAATAAAAAAATATAAAGTTACAAAGTGTGATAAAAAAAAAAATATGAATCGCATCTAGTTATTCTTCTTCAGTTGCCATTGCTAACATGATTTTAGAGTCCAATATTATGTTTTTCATAAAAACAAAATTTAAAAAATGTAAAAATATTTCAAAGTCAAAATTATGTTTTGCCACATGAAAAAAAAAAAACAGAAACAAAAATGGAATCTTATCCAGAAATCTTATCCAATGAGAAGCAAACATAACGTCTAATTACAGAAGGAAGACTGCCAATGTCTGAAGTTCTCCCAGAATACACAAGAGATGTGAGTGAGTGTTGATGGCCACACGACTATTGGAGCCAGTCAAGTCTGGGGAGGCCTAACTTGAGTTACCACTACATAAACACCACTGGAGCCCATGCCAGATGATGCCTCGGCTAACTAATAAACCCATCCAAACTACCTTTACCGATAACCCGAGACCTCCAAGGCCTAAATTCTAAATAGAAAAATGTAGAAAATCAAAAATAGTTACAACATTTTATCGATTATAAACACAAAGCAGTAAATGGATTTGTTATATTTTATGATGGATGAATCTGTAATTTACTCCGAGCTAACTTGATTCTGTGCAAGTTAATCATAATAGAAATGTCAATGCAGTTTACAAAGTTTACAACTTCCATTTGTCATTTTTGCCTATTGATTTCAGTAGTCATTAACCTTGCATTTGTCGACTGCAAATCAAAAGGCACGGATGACGTAAATCTCCCCTGTGGGCGTAGAGAACACCGACAGCAGTACAGCAGAGCGGAGAGAGGCGACAAAGAGTGTGAGCAAACACCATGTGAATGGCCCTAGGAGTCGTAGGAGTCCACTGGGGACTCGACACGGGTATCGTTTCTCAAAACTCTCTCAGCCGCTAAGGGACCATAGCACTCTCTTAGAGCAATGTATTAGCTATCGGCAAAGAGAGCACTATGGTCCCTTAGCGGCTAAGAGAGCTTCGAGAAACGATACCCTGGACTCCAGGATTTGTAACAATCACCATACTACAGTGCAGTCAGAGAGCTTCAATACATGTGCACATGTGTGTGTGTGTGTGTGTGTGTGTGTGTGTGTGTGTGTGTGTGTGTGTGTGTGTGTGTGTGCATTCAAGTGTTTGTGTGTTCAAGTGTCTGTGTGTTCAAGTGTGTATGTGTGTATGCGTGCGAGTGTGTTTGTGTGTGCTAGACACGATAATAAACTATTTTATTTTTATTATTATTATTATTATTATTATTATAATATATTATTATTATTATTATTATTATTATTATTATTATTATATGAAGATACAGTACATTGTGTCACTGTGCTACCAGAGAGCAACTGATTTTGCTATTGCTGACTGGTCTTACTATTGCTATTGCTGGTGGATCAAGTCCTACTGAGTCTGACAGATTTCTGTACAACTGCCAAGTATTGATTCCTATAGTAATTAGGTATACCTCATGAAATGTGATTCCTGTATCTTATTAGCGACAATAATGCTATTAATTAAGTGCCCATTACTGATTCAGATCATTTAATTACTCAAATTCCTTGATTGTCTTCAGAGATAATAATAACATAATGTGTTGTATGTTTTATGTATGTGTTATATGTAGTGGATCACCAAGCTGTTAATGTTTAATGTAATAATTAATGTGATAGACAAGTGATTAGATGTCTTCTTTTTTATTAATTACCGGTATGTAATTTCGCCATAATCTGACATTTATCATGACCACGATTCATGAACACATAATTTCAAAATGATTATATATATATATATAAAACTCAGGGTTTAATACTAATGCTAGTCCTATAGCCAATGGCTAGTGGTTTCTGGCTCGGACTAGTAGATTCCTAGATCTATATATACTTCATTGAGTTCATAAAACATTCTTTTCAATAATAACTTCCAACGTCATATTGAATTTTATGTTGTATGCTTTGATGAAGTTTACACAGGCAGGGCTGCTCAGTGAACCCTGTGAAATTGGAATACATCTACATTTACCGCACTGTAGCCTGTTGTAGCTATTGATCTACTATCTAGATATGGAGTGAGCGACAGCTGTTATTTGTGACATATCCAAGCTTGTAATAAAGTTTTAAAATACAGAAATTCTAAATATAAATTAACAATTATTTCCGTGAAGCATGTTAGAGAAATATAATTACTGCTAGTATTACTTGGCAGAAAATGCAGACCTTCCTTCGTTTAGAATATAAAATATATCTAATTACACATAACATTAATAAATGGGAGTGAAATGCCCACTTAGAAGTTGCAAATTTAGAAATACAACATTTGTAAGTTATCATTTAATTTAAATTACCTGAAGTCTAAAGGGAAAAGTTTACAGTTTTGAATTAAAAATCAATCATTTAAAAGGACTCATACACTTGGGAGATTTCACCTATGTCCATTTTTATTATTGGTCATATATAATATATACAAGAATACAAACTTTCAGGCATGAAATGCCACACAAACCCATCAAAATTTCTCTGCACGGATTGCACAAGTTTCTCGCACACGGCGTATACTCACAACGGGTATCTGCACGGATTGCACGGGTTTCTCACGCATGGCGCAACGTGGATGAAGTCACATGTCAACATTTCATCGTCATGTTCACCTAACAGTTTATGTAAATAAACGACTTAAAATGACAGATGTGGTGCATGATCATCAGCTCTATAAGTTTGAGTCACTTTAATTACAAGTTAAAGCATGGGCAATGTTTGTTTAATGATCAAGCATTAGCTATAGCAAATTGGGGTTTTTCTCCATAAAATGATCCCGTTTTATTAACCCTGATTTCAGCTTGGTGTTCATTTTGTTTACACGTATTACTGATATCTATACATGTTACATACACATGAGACACTATCCACTAACAAAGAAACACCACCCACCACCCCACCCCAACCCCCACACACAAAACCAGGCAGTACCCCCCTAGTCATTGAGATCTGATACTGACACTATTATCTTTACAACTAGTATTATCTGTCACAAACTGGTCTAAAGAGTTAGGGCTATCGCCAAGCCAAGTCCTCTTTCCTTTCAAAACTCATTAAATCCCCATTTCCTCTGTTTGCTCAGAGATTCAATTACTGGGCCCAGGCTAACAGCCAAGCTGGCAAAGTTCACAAATGGTGGACTGTACATAGAGCGCTCTCTACATAACCTGTACTGAATCAAAAGCAGAATCTCAACCCATACAGCCAGCAACCTAAATATTATAAAGCCTGATATAAAAATAATTAATCTGTCAAAATCCACTATAAACTATAAGTTAACTCATTCCTTAAAAAGTCCTACAATTGCTCAATAAAAATAACATCTTTAGTCCAAAAGGTCAAATAATAATTTTAGATTACAAATCATAATAGTAATGTATTCAAATAGATGAAAATACTTTTTGATAAATTAACATAAGCCTATTCTAATTAACAATTGCCTAAAGTGGAAAACCAGCTGGCTTCTAAATTGTGTTCAGAAGACTTCTTTAAGCCACATATTTATATTTAGAAATATTACATTTAATTTGTTTTCATTAAAGCGACAAGAATCAAAGGTGCTTATGTCATTGAAAATCTTAAGATCTAACCAGATACTAAATTATTGTTAAGATTCAATTACACATCATTCCAAAACAAGTAGGGGGAAAAAACATAATGTTATTCCCAACACATTTTCCAATCTACAATATCCTCTCATGCGAACATCTTTGTGCAAAAATTTTCATTTTCACATCTTCGCAATGTTTTTTTCCCAGTGCATTCCAATCCTGTCAAGATTTGAAAAGTCAGAAGAAAACCACTCTCTGCTGTTCAAACATTTATAACGGCTTTCATCTTGAGAACATTAACAGTGCTCCTTTAGGAATACGGAGCCAGGGCATACAAGTATGCAAAGCCAGTAGTGATTAACTTACCAGTCAGCATGGGCAGCTTTGAAGGAAACTGGGTATTTTTTTTCCCCCTTTCCTTACAGCAAATGCCATTACCATTGACTCTAGAGCCACATAGAGAAAATGCAGGCTTAGAAGCCGATTGGTCCAAATCAACTCACATGTAATAATACCCTATAGTGCAAGCAATTAAATAACACTTCAAACTATTTTTTAATTGAAAATAAACTCATTATATATATCTTTGGTTAATTTGAAAACAGATCTAAAATTAGTCGAATAATTTATAAATAATGAACAATAGTGCTAAATTTTGAAAGTAAATCATCAATATCATTTTTAAATAATGAAAGAACAATCAAATGTATATAAGATATATCTGTTAACTGCTATAATTAGCTTCAATTATTGGAGAAAATAACACTATCTATCTTTATACTTGTTAATATATCTTCAGGACACACCCACCTTACCCTGTTACCAGCTGTAAAATTACTGTACCCTTACTAGCTAGAGAAGTCTACTAGGACTAGTCTACTCTGGAAAAGTTTGTAAATAAATGATAAAAAAAAGACAGGTATATAAAATCAATACATTATATAAGTTCATGTAAGTATCAGGCAACACATCCCCTTATAATCTGAAAGCACCGGCATTATATCTAATCTGCTAGTAACGATATTGATCTGTTTAACCACGCAACACTCAACAGCCACAATCCACATTTTCAATCGACTACGTTCCTCCTACTCGTAGCCTTGTAGCCTTATCACCTCTAGCCTACCTTCTAACCTTACAGCCACTATGTACAGTGTTCACACATACCTTCTCGCTTTTCATCTTTTTCATAGGTAGTTCTATCCCTGACCCAGCGTCCTCAACTTTGGCATTAAATTCATAAGGATCACTGACTGTTTTTTCCCTTTTCATTTGGGCGGTTTCACCGACCCTGGGTTCCATCGATACTTGGCTGAATAGTACGTCCAAACCGTTGCTCACACTGGTAGCTCCACCACAAGATATAGTGCCGTTTACAGCGTTCCCACTCTCTAGTTTACCCCTTTCCTTGTCTTTTCCCTTCTTTTCTGCCTTGTGTGTTCCCTTCATCTTCATGGGAGACCTGTCTCCTCTCTCGGCGAGTAAACAGTGCTTTGTCGATTTTTCTAGGACCCCGTTTAAGTTCTGACTTGTTTGCGAAGTATTCCCTTCAGAGTTTGACACAGATTTAGATGAATCCTTCTCAGATTTTATAATTTCGTGCTTCTGATCATTTTTTTGTGAACTTTGTCCTAAATTTTTCCGCTTAATCTTCATTTTTAATCCGGTGTGCACTGTAGCAGTGTGTTCAACAGAACTCATCTTACCGGTGACACATCAAATAAACTCCCCTGATTTTCCGCCACCTCAAAACCAGCAGTCCATCCCGGTTCGCCCAAAGGACAATCCACGGGTTGGAAGCTAGTGTTTTCAATGGACAGAAAAAGTCACAATGTAATCACTTTAACAAATCCATGTATGTAAATCATGGAAGTAATATTGAAGTAAATCCATGTATCACTTGAGGAATTCTGAAACAAAGAAACTTAATCATTAGAAAAACATACAAGATCTAGAACAATTTGCATCTTAAAGCTTACAAATTCGTAGTTGATGTTGTCCATATACAAATTGAAAGAATAATTATAGACTTGAAGTATGTACTTTACTTGTGAGTAGGCCTACATAGAACATATTTGAATGTTCAGTTTATGGGTAATTAGTAGACACCAACAGAGTTGGTCTGTGGGAGACTAAATATTCAACTCAGTAGAAATCACCCCAAAAAAAGTGTTTCAAATAGAGATTCCATGAAATTAGATATATTTTAGGCACTATGAAAACTTGAACACAATCGGTGAGTCTTTGTCAGGGTGAGAAACTAACGCGACCCACAAGCTTTGGTACCCAGTGAAGCACAATATATCAGTCCGTGTTGACACAATTCACAAATTATTGTCCAAGAAACAGAGTGACACATTGTCCAGTAGAAATATCCAACAAACCTTCCTCAACTGATGTAGTAGTCCAAAGTGAAATACATTCCAAATTCAGCAAGTAAAATCCATAGAGACAGTGCAGAGAGCATCTCACCAGTAATAATTCCCCATTCAAAGTGAGTTAGCCATGCTGGCACAGTGAGTGCAACATATCAAATGTTAGAGACAGGCTGTTGGGCGGTAGAGCGACGTCCTGCGTTGCTCCGCTAAGTAGACGATACAGCCTTCATTCGCCTCGATCCTTTGTTCGCGGCAAGTATAACTTTGATTGACAGACGTAGAGAGTGCGGTGGCCAAATAGACCCCGCCCCTTGCTTCGGGTGGCCAGTCGGTCAAAGCCGGCGAGTGTGTAATCAACGCTGTCCTCAAGTCGTCACGACTCGACGTGTGCGGAATGTAGGATGTTATAGACCGCTCACAGCCGCGTCTTGACAAGCAGTGGGCCACCACTTTTCCTTCTCCAGGCAAATAAGAGGTGCTATTAGTATTAGGCCAATACTTGCCTGTCAACCATGGATTTGCTAGTCTTTGTTCGCTCCATAAACCCCATGTGGCCTAAATAGTTATAGACAGCTATATAAGGATCTTCAACTTGGCCATTTCTTATTATTTCAAGATAATATGGTTTAAACAATATTTATTTCCCAAAAGAAAAACAGTACATTAGTAACACACATAGAGATAAAGAATGGGAAGTGGATTGGCAAACAGGAGGTAAATGCCTCCTATATAAATGCCTTTCCACATATCAAATGTTAAAGACATATTAGAGATAATAGGAATCAGTGTCTTACGTCGTAAATGTGAAAAGGTTATACTTAACATTCTGAAATAGATTCCTTCCATATCGTGACATCAGTTTGACTGAAATGTCTTCTCCCATAGTTAAGTGTTATTCTTTTTTAAATAACTGTTTGGGTTTTTTTACGATCAAATAATGTTCGGCTCTTTCATCAATTACGTTATGACAGTAAAACGAGATCATGGCGAAACATGATGAAGATATCAATGATCCTGGATTGAAAGTGAGATACATTTGGCTCCCGTAACAGTAGGTTTACGTTGCGGACATTTTGTGAAGCGGTTGTATAAATCATTAATGTGTTTGTTCATATATTTGCCAGACAGAAAAGGAAGCACATTCTTGGAGAAATGATGCTGTGCATGGAGGGACCGAGAGGAGTATCATCACCATTAACCTAACCTGTCATTGTACCTTACCCGTACATATATATATATATAGTGTTTATTCTCTAGGTTATGCTAATCTCTTTACACGTAGGCCTACTACCAGTCATATCTTTTAATTTTAGTTTTATCTCATGTGACATTTTCTCCTTAACTTTTGACGAATGCTTTGTGTTTATATCCTTATCATATCTGTTTTGAAAGCTGACAGTACGGTTGTTATTGTAGACCAATCTGTGTAACTAGCCTGGCTATCTACAATTCCTCTAGGTCCGTGTGTGTGTGTAGAAGCGCGGCTATTCGGCCGTGACAGCTTTACAATACCGATCGGCGTTTGGCATCACTCAGTTCAACACACATTATCCGCGAACAAAGCGTTGTGTTTCCCTTCGCTCGAATACTCTCGTTAATTGCCATTTGTTAATAGGGAAGAGATTAATGGGAACTGTTTGCCTTGTAATCCATAAAGACAGACACCAACAATACAACCAGAATGAGAATCGGCATTGCCCAATCAAACTTCACGATTTTCCAGTCGTCAGCCAATCGCTATGCAGTATTCTGGGTATGGCTGAGAGTTGCTAAATATCACCATCAATTAGTGTGAAATCTAATATGCACGTCGAGCGGCGGATTGCCCGGGGAACAAATACAAGAATTGTTTTAAAATGCCTTCGAGTGTTCAGAAGTCACATGTTACAGTGTGTCCAGGGCGAGGAGATTATGTCGTCAGTGTAGTAATTGCATAGAAAAACGATATTGTCAGGTGGTGCTTTTATTGAAATAATATGCATGTGTTGCATGGAAAATGGTCATATTCTAAATTATTAATACTAAGTAAGGCCTACAATGGAATCATCAGAATGAATGATGCATGTATCCGTCGCTGAAACTGAGTGACGGTCCTTACATTAATATACACCCACCTATTTGTAATAACAATAGTAAGAAGAATGTGTATAGTATGCCTATACCACTTGTGTGTGTATAACTAAGGTCTATATACGATGTGCAAGCAATAAATTAACACTTCCAGCCATATTGACATATCATTCTTTATTTGTATTGTATCGTATCTCGTAATTCTTTTAGAATGGCTTGTATATATTATATGTTGTATATGACTATGTATTTTTAGTGTGTATATATACAGGGTGAGACGTTAATAAAATATCTTTCTGTCTGTCTATCATCGAGTCATTGTAACTAACATTTGTAAAGGTGGCAAAGTCGATGATGAATGAAGACATAGATAGAAAATTAATATACGATATATCACTTGTAAAATGACCACACACAACGACATATAAGCAGCACACTCAATAATCTCCTTCTGCATCACGGTGAGGTCAGCGTGACCGGTGTCATGTCAGAAAATGATTGATCTCTCTCAGTCGTCACTACATCAGTGCTGATGAAGGATTAGAATATTATAACCCGGAGCTGTC
>JAUTBV010095416.1:5000-15943 GCA_032361325.1 Lepetodrilus fucensis
TAGCGCCTCACGGCGAATAGCTTCTCCGGGTGGATAGCGTTTCACAGCGGAGCGCGTGGATGCAACGTCAGACAGTGACGCAATACTACGCACACAAGGAAGGTAGGATTTTGCTTAGGAGTTTAGATTATGAGTGGATGGATGATGACATGTGTGTGTGCACAAGTGTATGTGCATATCTAATAAATGTCATAGGCAATTCATTTTAAAAGAATGACAGTGATATATCGTGTGTGTTTTTGTAAGCGCAATGTCTTTATGTAGGTGTTGTGCTTAATACCTTTATGAATTTCTTTTAATTATGATTCATGACGTGCAATAACTCAGGGATACGTTAATTCGATTGGAATGGATACGTTCATAGTATTGCATCATCTAATGGTAGAGGAGGACGGATGCTTGCATCTACGGAAAGCTCAGTGATAACAGTTGAAAGCGACTGTTTGCAGTTCTCGGGAAGTTCCACGAGACTTGTTGACATACGCGGGTTGGAATTCCTGAACGTGGTCCGTATCACGTCACCTCACGTGACGCAGCAACCAGCGCGACGGGAGATAACTCGATTCAGGTTGAACACTTGAAGGTGCAGGTCCACCTTCAATACGATTCCCACACAATCATAATCACACCATTCCGTTCGTTAGGTACGTTATTCGTGATTGGTCAGGCAATCTGGCACTCTAGCTGTGATTGGTTAGACAGGATAGTAAGTTATCTGTGGTTGGTTACGACGTCATCGCCGTTCTACGTGTTCCGCGGGTCCAAATCGCGACGTCATCGTATCTGTTTACTTCCTGGTTCTGTTTAGGCCTACCTGTCGTGCATAATTACATTGGAGAAGGACATACACAACGACATGCACAACGACATGCACAACGACACGCACAACGACATGCAGAATGGCATGTTGGACTGTCATGCAGATATACTGGCATGTAGAAAAGCACGTAGAATAGCCAGCAATGCTAGAATTGCCTACAATAATTGAAGATGAAGTGGTATTAGAAATTGACTTAAAGGATGAAATTAATTATTAGCAAAGGTATACTAATATATACAATCCATAAGATGGCACAGCATTCGAATACTTACGATTCTCTTTTTCATACTTACAATTACAACGGGAGCAAAATATACATAAAATAGGCATATGCTTTGCATATTTTTTTAGATAATATGAATAAAATAGCATGTAGTCCGGATATGTTTTGTCGTTCAATATTACGATAAAAGTAAGAATACTATTTCTGTTTTCACGCAGCTTTACAAATCGCTTAGATGTTTTCTTAACTCTTGAACAGATAAAAACTACAGTGTGCTAGTATTGCTATAATTTTGATATGATGGTAAAATATCGTAATCAGAACATAAATTATTGATTATTTAGTAGTCAAACTATACTACACACCTGACTCCAGTAAAGCATAGTAGCCTACATGTATATAGTGAATCCACGAAGGATTGAATAAAACAATGATAAAACAATGCTAGACAGTATACATGGGTTGGGGGCTTTAACCAAACCCATCTGGTAAATACGCCGTGAAGTCTCGGTAATCTGGCAGTCGGAGTATGCACCGACTTCCTAATTAGCTGCCTTTAACTAATCGCTGTACAGAGAATGTTAAACTTGAGTACGCTACATGGGCACTGATCCGGCATAGTTGATGCTTGGTTTTCACTCTTATACATGTATATATATTTATAGTAAAGGTAGGGCGTAACCCACGCAGGTAAATGTGCATGCCTATTTGAGAGGATGCCGTAATGCCTATTTCAGAGAGTACATGTACTTCCTTATTTATACGGCTATTGGCACACTTTCTGGTTGAGGTGACTCGGACATTATTCAGTTTTGTTTATATCTGTTTCTGAACATACTAGGACTGATGATAGAATTCTAGAGCTCGGCACTATCCCGTGAGTATGTCATCGGACTATGTGATACACCGTGGAAAGTGTGAATGTAACTCTTACATACATCACTCTTTCTCACCGGTAGGACGAGATGGGTTTGTGAATGCTAGCCCACCTTATACCGTATTGCGCCGTAATCTGGATGGTATACTCCCTAGGGAGTTGAACAGGAAAGTAGGGACTGGTCCATTGATAGCATGTAGCACTTTGAACATAGCTTCGAGCGTAGATAAATAGTAATGAGGATTTATCATTAAGTGTATTGTCTTATTCAGGTCTATTACTAGTGTAGATGATTCAAATCTATCCTGTAACAGCTACAGGGTTAGTATCTGATAGAAACAGGTCTATTCTCTGATAGAAACAGGTATATTCTCTGATAGAAACAGGTCTATTCTCTGATAGAAACAGGTATATTCTCTGATAGAAGCAGGTCTATTCTCTGATAGAAACAGGTCTATTCTCTTATAGATACAGGTCTACTATCTGGTCGATTCAGGTCTATACTCTGATAGATACAGGTCTACTCTCTGATCGATTGTTCAAGGAAGACATACTGAGAACAGAGCTGACGATCTCAGTAATGAATGTATCGCAGACTTAAAAACCATAATGGCAGGGCAAACTTGTATGTGGCAACCTTGTAAGTTGCCTGCGACCTCGTCCAGTAATGCTGCATGATTGTGAGGAAACAATCTGCTTTATTGTGTTGCGTGACTCGCCTAGCATGCTATACGACCCATTAGCATTACATTGCGAACCTTTGCGAACCTTAAAACTACATAGGATATGATGACCCATCCATGCCTTAGCTGAAATATGATGAAATAAATTAATATTGAGTAAGAATTAGTTTGTGACAGTACGCGGCCGAGGAATATTCAAGGACGTTCCAAGATCATATTGGTTATTACTAACTAGGGAAATACTAACATAATATATCTTAAACGCACTACGTACAGGGAATGACAATAGGAATTTGTTTTAAATATAGACATACCCGCTTTTTTCCGCGTACTACTATTTTCTTGTGAAGACAAAATGATTATGTGACATTGGGAGGGAATTCGCGCATAAATATGACGTAATTAATCAGAATCATGCTCATTGTATTCACAGATGGTAGGTAGATATAATGAATTAGGAAATAATCATATTTCAAGATCTAGTAAAACGTCTGGAGAAAAAAAGACAAAACATTTCTTTAGTTGAATCTAAATATGCCTTTACCCCATTTGTAAACTTTGACCAATAATGCAAAGATGAACTTGCCACTTTAACATAAATATCTATCATTTACGTCAAGCTGTCGTCTTCGTTTCAGCCAAATTATTCTGCGTTTGACTAATTATTTGTCGACGTTTCAGTCAACAATTTTATCGTCGTATTGTAGTACCGCCGTTATCCTTTGTAGCCGTTATACATTAACAAAATAAAAATAATGTGTGTTATTTTCGCAAATAATCTTTACCACATATAACATATTGACATCAGTACTACTCTGTAAGTTATATAATTGTGCATATTCCTGATAATACTACTACTGTTATGTGCATATACATGTATATTTATATTACGCCAAATCCACGCTCCAAGCCGTACTCACAGATCTACCACTATTACTCATGTCAATGAATCAGTGTGCTCTCATGTTCCTTCTCGACGCCCTGGGGAGTATGCATGGATGCACACACGCACGTACATGTAGACACACAATGTGTATAATAAAGAAATTAACGTATTGTCGTCGCTATTCCGTTTATACGTTTCTTGAAAATCAATGATAAATTACCGCTGAGCGTATTTTCAATTACCCAGATAAATTGACAATGCTCGCCACCCTGTGAAGGCCTCAGGGTCCACACTGCTACTAAAATGACTGCTTTGATGTCTACATCTATCTATTATCTCGGTAGATGTCTGTCGCAACACACTTAACCACACAAGGCACGAATGAGTATGGAGTTTTCCGCACCATCTCCATTCGTCATAGTTGGGATTCGAACCTGCACTCAACCGTCCCAGTTACGAAAGTATATCTGTACGTGACCTTATGCAGACGCATCTTCGACCTTGAGGAGGAGGAGAAGGGGAGGGGGAGTAGAAGCCCATTGTAGATATTGAAATGACATTGCATTGCTGCGTTGGATCTGATTTTGATTGTATTTTTTTAAATAATAATGTATGCGGTGTAAGGAGTAGGGCCTACTTATAAGACATACTAATCGTGTTAGAGTCGTGTTGCATGCCTTGTGTGAGAGCTGATTACTTGGAATCTTTAAAGAATCTTCATTTTCCAAAAATGTCTCTTGTCTCCTGGACGTGTCTGTATCTGACGCCTGGCCGCGCAGTTTGAAGGTTAACACTCGTACCTGTATATACCCCCAGGGATCCAGTATGTTGATAGATCCACCTATTCAACATTAATCCTACTTTTAGCCGAATCGTTAATGTATCTTAGCATGTTTATTAATATCCATTTGCTCTCGCTATGTGTGATTGACTGCTAGGGAAGTAGGACGGTTCGGTATTCGATGTAGGCCGGTGATCAGGAACCTTAACTTACAGATATACATGTCAACGTACTAGCAATGTTTTCTGTACATAGTTAGTTTCTTAACGTTTGATATTAATGTGTTTGACAATTTTTACAGCATAAACCAGAAGACAAATGTTGTCTTCCAGACAACTGTTAACTTTAAGTAGGCCTAAGATAAGTTCTTAGAATTTCAAATTAATTTGTTTGTAAAATCTTAAGCATTTTTTTCTGTATTTCTTTCAGGATGGCCTGGTTTGGAGCGTTCCGGGGTAATTATGGATTTTCGTGGTATGCAGACAATAGAACAGCTGCTGATGTGGATATTCCTTTAGCAACCGTTACATATGTCTGCGTTCTTGTGTCCGTGGCAACGTTGATAGCGTCACTAGGAATTCGAGGGAAAGACGTAAGTCATTAAAAGGGGATATGGCACAAACGCCAAACCTTAAAAAATTGGCTATTAAAACGTCCACTATATATATATATATATATACTTTAAATATCATATTGGACGTTTTAATAGCCATTTTTTAAAGCTTTGTTTTTTGTTTATTGTTTTGTTTTTGTTAATGCATTTATTCTACGTTTACCTTTATATATACTACCGGTATACTTCAATTTCAATACCAACAATGCCATTTTATAGTATAATTGAAATACCATTTTACTATAATGTCATGCAAGGCATTTATATTTATAATTATAGTAAATGCGACTTTATTAAATATATGTATTCCATTATTATGATATTCTGGGATCATCAGACATAAAACAACAATCCGAATATTGTTTTTGTATGTAATTACTGAAAAGTCAATTACTAGTACACAGATAAAGAAGTTCTTAAATTATTTCAATGTTTATTTAATTATCAAATACATGCAGTATAGTCACGCATACATGTTCAGAATTGTGGTAGTCTATATAACCTGTATTCGCTCCTGTTTAAATGTTAGAAATATTTCATATTAAATATTTTTCTTTCCTAATATTCTACAGTGAACATCTTTTATATATACAATGTTATTCATTCATAGTCTATATTGAAATTCGTGGAGAACATAGAAAGTATATTGTTTATGTGACAATAGGCGGAATGATAAAACCAAACTTCTATATGGCATAGACATTTATAAGCTTTTATTTATTCGCATCTAAATCGCAAGCAAACATTGTTTAAGTTAAGCGTTGTGTCCACCAATGTCTTGTCTGTAGTTTAATCTTCTGGTTATTTGTATTCCAGCGATGGTCAACGGCATTACGAGCGATCTATGGTCTGACGATAGGATCTATTATATTGGGTAAGTAGAATAATCATCATTAAACGCAGCCAATCACAGTTTGTTGGCCTATTTCATGGTCAAACCTATTTTACCTGAACATATGTATGTATATATTTATTATTCGTAGTTTTTTGTTGTTGATGTAGGTAAATGTAAACTGTGCATATTTGTGGTATTGTGTAAACCGTTTTCTTTAAATTCGTCTACACAATGCCTGCAATATCCATCTATTTCGTGCTCACATTATATACTGTATAGATAAATTAGTTAGTTCCACTGTTAATTCAATTACCAGTGACTTCAGTCATGTCGTAACTCATAACTCACTGTGACAAAAAACAATTTCTCCCGAATTTCCAAAGATAGCTGCATTAAATGTAAACTAGCAGATGATAGACATGTTATGGCCATTCATAGATATATTACTGTCAACTATAACGCCCAACACCGAAATGCGCACCATGCATGTACACATGTATATACTTTAAAGTGAAAGTTTACAGTAGTTTATGAGCTTACACGCATTCGTGTATTGACAGAGAGGTAATAGTTGCCTAGATATGTTACAGTGAATGTGTATACATGTGAATGTGTATACATGTAATCATGGAATATAATACATATTAACTGAACGGTTGAGTTAATATTATTATCTATCGAAACAGATATGCATATTCACCGATATTTTCAGTTACGCTGTATATATTCCCTATACTATATAGTATATAACTTACGTATCCAAATACAATATCTTACAGCCGACCAAGTACCCTCTCAACTGCATTATTTTTAGCCAAGGAAAAGCACACATATATAAAAAAAATAAGTAGAAGACCAATGACATATAATGTAGATATTTGTAAAACCAATTTACATATAGTTTACATATATAACCCCAGGTTATAAGGACCAGTATGATAAACATACATAAAGCCGTCAAGAAGTCTCTTTATATATGAGACAGACAGGTGCTATAAACTGGTTTTCCACGTGGTTAACGACAGTTACATATGCGACGGAAGCGGAAGCACGTCAAAATAGGGTGATGATCTCTGTAGATGTTTGCATCTGTAAACGATAACGAGTCTTCGTGAAAAAGGTGTTCACTTCACCGAAAAAAAAGAGCGTTCTTTTATCAAAGAAAAAAAGAATAGTATTCCAGACAGTAATTATTAGAAACTAGAGATGTATTAAGGTGTATTTCTGTATTACAGTGGAAATGTATTGAGGTGTATTTCTGTGTTATAGTAGGGATGTATTGAGGTGTATTGAGGTATATGTCTATGTCACAATAGGGGGTGTATTGAGGTGTATTTCTGTGGTACAGTGGGGGTGTATTGAGGTGTATTTCTGTGTTACAATGGGGGTGTATTGAGGTGTATTTGAGGTGTATTTCTGTGTTACAGTGGGGGTGTATTGAGGTGTATTTCTGTGTTACAGTGGGGGTGTATTGAGGTGTATTTCTGTGTTACAGTGGGGTGTATTGAGGTGTATTGAGGTGTATTTCTGTGTTACAGTGGGGGTGTACAGCCACAGCTGGCAGACGGGGCGTGTACACGTGACGACGCCCTACGTCTACAGGTCCTCCCTCAAGTTCCAGGGCACGGTGGGGATGAAGGTCGCGCTGCACGAGGCTAACATCACGCTGGAAGGTGGGTGAACTGGCGGACTTGCGCCAAATTTCACAGTGCACAGAAAATAGAAAAATATATTATTGAAAATAATAAACCCATTGTTAACTTCATAAGGATATACAGTTATTGTTATTATTCTATATTAACAGTCTTCCTGCCGAATTAACCATACTTATAGATTTATGTGGAGTTTCTAGATATTTCTATGGAAAGTGGGATAACTGATATTGGTGTTATGTTAATGATAGTCTAAGAAGGAGTGTGTACTATACACGCTAGCGTACTATACAAGGAAAAATACGCTATATATATAATTTGATATCGTGCTAAGACTATCTCGAGGGTATAAACAAGATGATTCTAACTGAACGCCGTGTCACATTTAGCAACATAGGACGCCGTGTCACATTTAGCAACATAGGACTCGAGTAAATGATGCCAGTCAGTTATCGTTTTATGAATCATATCACTGTCTTATGAATCATATCACTGTCTTATGAATCATATCACTGTCACTGTCTTACACCCAATGCGCTTGTTGCCGTTAAAATGTTAAAACATCATCTGGCACCTTCAAATAGACTCGCTGTATGGTCTGTTTCCATTTTTTTTCGATGTTTGATAAGACCAGCACTGCATGCTTCTACATATTTGCACACATGTCGTTTTAACAACAATCCTATACACGGCTGGCGTGTGTACACGCGTAATTATGTGTTTGTTTGTGTGTGTGTGCAGGTTACTTCGGCACGCAGCGATCCACGGGTTACGTGATGTACTCGGAGGCTTTGCCATGGAGCAAATGTAAGTTAATGAAGCAAGCGAGAGAGATAAATAGATATATATAGAGAGAGAGGAGAGAGAGATAAATATATAGAGAGGAGAGAACTATGAGAGAATGAGAGAGGCAGAGAGAGATAGGGGTAGGGAGAGAACAAGAGAGATATATGAGAGAGAAAGAGTGAGAGAAACAATATAGAGAGAGTGCGTAGACAAGAGACAGACATAAAGAATGAAAGCAAGATAAGAAAGGGATGAAATAAAACACCAGAAAGACGTATGTATTATGTATGTCATTGTCCCAATAATTCGACCCTGGTCCCAGTTGTCATATTTACACTATGCCATCAGTTGAAATGGACATACTATGGTCCTATTCATGTCTTGGCTACAGATGTCCTACTATCATTAACACAGACCCAGTCCTACCTAGTTGTCCTATCATGGCCCTTTAGTCATCCTCGTGTCCCTAGTTGTCACATCATGGCCCTACATTGCATTTCTAATGTGCATTTGGTACGTTATTATTCATTAATGTGGTCCAGAGTGACAAACGTTGGTTAGACGGTTGCCGGAAACAGAACCGTGCTACATAACACGACATTGCTTCACGACATGCCCCACGGTGACGTCATGCCAGACACTCTCCCTGCAGGAATGCCCGGGATAAAGTAAATAAAGTTCTTCCTACTGGCAACACCGGTAGTGTGTTACATTTCCCTGGATTAATCTCGTCACTTTGTTTTATCTGTCACCGGCATTCCCACATAGATTGGAAACATTAGCATCAACGAGGTGAATGCTTATATCTCGTGGTGCGATGAGACTTGTATTATCCGATATGTTTGTTATTAACTCTGATAGCAGCAAGGTAGCCGACAGGATGATAATTAATGGCTGTAAACCACCTTCAGTTCAAAACATTGGGTAATGCGTAGAACTAAACATCCGCGTAATATCCAAAACATACTTTGTATCATATACGCATATACGTTACGTGAGCATGCTCGCGTGTTGTACGTATACATACATATCACGGTGTACCTACATATCACGGTGTACCTACATATCACGGTGTACCTACATATCACGGTGTACCTGTATGTTTGTTAAAAATCAGAATAGAGGACCAAGTATGAAAACTAAATGAAAGACGTCTTGGTGAATGGAAGCACATGCACTATATACATGTACTTAATATGATAAAACATGGATTACTTAATATAGGTACTATATGATATGTTTTAATATTAACTATGCATTATCTGTGACTGTAGTGTGTGTCGCTAACTATACGAGACAAAACTAATTATGATCACACAAAACTAGTTAGGTTCCTGTCTGTTACCTGATCCTAGCAGGACTATGGCATGACACTTGCACCTCGGGTCTCCTGGTTTATTTTTGAGCACGGTTGTTGTAGGTATGCCTCAATAGAGATTCCAGGGGCAGATAACGCTGTCTGTATCGATGGTATCGATGCCCAATCACAGCTCTACATTCGATCACGTCATCGGAAGTAGTCAATTTCTGTAGTGAGGGTATTCAAGCAGGACGTTGTCACCTAGGGGATACAGTTGTATGTATTTCTGAACATCCACGTTAGGTGTCCTGGCCTGGGCACATAACAGGACGGACACATAATCAGACAAGGAAGTATCCCAGGAAGGTGAGAAGGTACTTACTGGCACTCTTGTTGTTTCAGTTGGACGCGAGTACGCTGCATTCCATGGTATAATGGGGCGTGGGCTGCCCCACCCGATCCTGAGGGTAGCAGAACACCTTTGCACAGATGCTGGGGGATTGAGATGGGGGAAGAAATTCCACATCGCTGGAGACTTCACGTGTGCTCTGTTGTGGTGAGTAATGAGTACATTTGGAAACACGTAATCCTTTGAAATCGGACTCAGTAGTAGCTATTCCCAAAATAATTGCTGTGCTTTACGAGTAATGGTCAATGACGTCATCCAATGACCAATGACATAGACCGAGGTACTCTACCGGAAATTATGTCTCGTTTGACGGCAGGGAAACAGGTCTATCAAAGCTTTTACACACATTCGGCCAAGAATGACTAGACACTACAATGCTTTTCACAGAAGAATCGTAGCACTGAGCAATGTGTAACTCACTATACGTGAATATCAGTTACTACTCTCGTAGAGCTACGATTCTTCTTTCGGAAGAGAACCAAGAACATGATGAAGCTATGTTTGCGTGAGTTTTCGTCTGTCCACGAAGAGCTGCATTGGATGTGATTATCTCCCCTTTAGTTTGATTATCTCCCCTTGATGTGATGATCTCCCCTTCATCTTCAGGACGTCCTTCGCCTTCTGGGTCGTGACCAACATCCTGCTGTTCAGCGTCATCTCCTACGGGGGTTACATGTTCTTCATGACAGGCGTCTCCATGACACTATCGTGCGTCGTGTACCACGCGTGTCAGCCACGTAACAACTTCGCCATCACGTTTGGGGACCAAATACTGAGAATACAGTATTCCTGGGCGTTCTGGCTCATCCTGGTGGCCGGTGAGTACACCTGAGTACACCCTGTTGTTATGTAATGACTAGTGTGAGTACACCTAGGTAGACATATTGTTAGAGGCACCTAGCTTTTGAACAAATAGTGTTAGTACACCTAGATGAACAAATAGTGTGAGTACACCTAGATGAACAAATAGTGTTAGTACACCTAGATGAACAAATAGTGTGAGTACACCTAGATGAACAAATAGTGTGAGTACACCTAGATGAACAAATAGTGTGAGTACACCTAGATGAACAAATAG
>JAUTBV010095427.1:0-17177 GCA_032361325.1 Lepetodrilus fucensis
TCAGGAGCGGTATCGAAATAAGCTGTACAGCTTGTTTACCAATCCTCATTCTTTGCTGAATAAAAATATGTTTAAATTATAATTTTGACTTATTGACCGTCAGAAATTAAGCATATTCATGTACTAGTTGTTACTCCCAAGCCAAAATAAAGCTTAAATATATTAAATTACACTCCATACACTACACAACAATACTTTTCTCTACAAGTTAGTAGGAAAATAGCAGGAAATCACTTTGTGCATGTGTCCAGTCCATTCAATTCATTCTTTGGGTTTTCCTACAAAACAATATTCGGCCCAAACCTGTAGTGAAATGTATTGTTAGCTGAACACAGCCCAGGGCCTGTATTCTCGAAACTTATAAGAAGTTTGTAAGTACTAAGAATTTGCCTAACTGGGTTTCTGCTTATGTTAATTATTGAAGAGATCTTTTCTCACTGAGAAGTTCTTAGCTAAGAAGTTTCGAGAATATGATACCGAGATTACGATACTTTCTGAGAATGATTTCATACAATTTTGTTCATAAAACATCATGTGATGTCATAACCCTAGACTCACAGCATATTCAGGCTATGATGTCACATGACGTTTTATGAGAACAATTCTGAGTTTGAGTATGAAATCATTCTCAGAAGGTTTTCGTAATCTCAGGCCCTTGTTACGTGAGATGAAGTATTCAATGACAGAAGAGAAACAGGAACGTATGAGTGTAGGGGGCATGTGCTATTACTTCTCCATGCTTACCTCCAGTTGCCAAGGGACTGACTGACCAGCAGAAGATCAAGACGTTCCGCTATCAAGTGCAGGTGAACCTAGAGGACTACATCAATGACAGACAGTACGACTCCAGAGGACGCTTTGGGGAAATCTTGCTCATGCTTCCCGCTCTGCAGAGCATCACGTGGCAGATGATTGAGCAGATTCAGTTTGCCAAGCTGTTTGGCATGGCCAAAATTGACAATCTTTTACAAGAAATGCTTTTGGGAGGTAGGTAATTGTTGGAAATGGAGCTTGTGTCACCGTAGGCCGAGATACTCTACTGGCAATGGTCCAGATTGACGGCAGAGGGACACGTTTATTTAAAAGAGGGTCGAGGACACTGGGACGACTGTGTATTTGATCGTAACTGAAAAAGTATGGCATACAATCGCGAATATGTTGGTAATGTTATCCCCAATAAACTTGTTTTCTTTTTACTGTAAGATAATGACGGATAGGAATCCATAAGACGACAGGTATCAACTTAACATTTTTCCAACCAATTAGACCGTGCCATACATGCAACTGCATCTGTATGGCATGCTCTGATTGGCTGGATTCTCCCTCGCATGAAAAGTACCATGGAAATGCTGAAGGTTGATACCCATGTAGTCCCATCCATCCGTAAGAAGTTTTGGATAGATGAATGGACAATATCAAACTGTGCCAATGTATTTTCAGTTACACCAATCGCACAGTCAGCCAAGTGTGCACGACCCACTTTTAATAGACCGGTCCCTCTGCCATTAATCCAGTCTGATGCTGATATGACCGTCAGAGCTTCTTGTCCTAGTGTTACCAATATTCAGAAAAATATTAACTGCATTACAAGTAAATAGGAAAATACTGCATGCTTTCTTGTGTTTATATCAACTCTGTGTATTCATCCATTTAAGAACCCTATGAATAGGGTTACTGTGATTTTTCAAATTATCCAATAGAGCCATAAACAAACTCACATATATGTGCAAATGGTTGAATATTATGCAAACTTAATTCATAGTTTTTTTAATCTCATTTTCAAATTTTGTATATTCAGGTGCCAACACAGGTGAATCGTCTACATCAGCTCAAGCCAGTAGTGACCCTGACATGGCATCACCTCTAAATGAGTCCAACACATTTCCAGATGTCTTGGCAAGTGAGGACCAGATAAACCTGGCCGACGCATTGGAGCCCGAGCAGATGATCGTATCACACTCCAGCAGCGCTGGGCAGTTAGGCTTGGACCGACAATATGTGCCTGGTGACCGAGCGGCATCACCACAGACAGGGATAGGCATGACCGAGCCGCTCCAGCTCACAATGAACAACTCCATCGGAACACACATTCCCAGCCACCACCACCATCCAGGCTCAGACACGCCCGTGCCATCACCAAGGATGCCAAACTTACCGGACGCTTTCCAGATGACTGCCGCAAGTGCAGTCGCTCAGTTTAAACAGGAAGTGTCCTAAAAGGACTGGGGGAAATCTCAAGAACTTTCAGTGTGAAGTTATATTGCTTTGTGACTAGTCTTTTATGTAAGGGAAAATAAATCCATTGATCAGGTCAGGTCAGGTCAGATCAGGTCTGCATCCCTTTGTAAGGTACTGTATAACACTTATATTACCTGTGGACTTAATTATGCACTTTACACGCAAAGACAATTTGTGCGAAATTATAGTATGCGCAATCCATTCATTTACTATTGAATCAGATGTAATACTGTACAATGAAGCGACACAGTGATACTGATAATACTAATGAATGAATAACACAATACAGAAGATATGATTGAATAATGAAATCAATTTAATGATTGAATAATTTAATGAGTTATTCAAAATTAATTCCATGTAAAAATTAATTTTGTATTAGTAGTACGCTTCCTACATGCTATTTCGTTGTTACTTATATTTATCTATCAAACTATAATGTCTTTAGCGCTTGGGAACATATTTCTTCTCACTTGTCATATGTTGCTCTATTCATCGGCCATTCTATGGGTAAATTAGGCTTTTCAACTGGTTACATTTGTAGGTACTGGTGTGCACATTAGTAACTTATGTGAGTGTATTTTTTTTTCAATTTGCTATATATATTTTTAATATTGCAAATGTGTACAATTTTAGTCCCTGTGAATGTCAATTTTAGCATTTGCGTGTAATATGAGTCCACATAATTTAAGTGTTTTACAGTATTTATTCTTCTATTGTGATATGGCTTCCAAGTAATTCCTTAACCAAGACTCCACCAATTGGAGAAACACAAGATGTCAGTAACAAGAGTGTACATTTGAATATAGAGGTGAAATTGTCCATAATTTTTATCCGTATGATAAGCATGCGACAACCTACCAGACAGCCCCATCCTTGTAATAAGCTGTATTTGTGGAGAACAAAAGAAGAAGCACTAAATGTATATTTGTCAATAGAAAATCAATTCATAAATTATGTGCGATATTAATATTGATGAAATTTACATCTCCCCAAGTTTTCATGTTGAAAGTTATTTCATTAGCCCTCTCCCTGCTGAAGGCAACTGGATATGCCCTAAAAAGCAGTGTCTGTACCTAATCCAGCAGGGAGAGGGTTAAAGAACAGTGTCTGTACCTAATCCAGCAGACAGAGGGTTAACGAGCAGTGTCTGTACCTAATCCAGCAGGGAGATGGTTAGAGAGCAGTGTCTGTACCTAATCCAGCAGGGAGAGGGTTAAAGAGCTGTGTCTACCTAATCCAGCAGGGAGAGGGTTAATACAGGCTTGGCACCGTATCTTATGGAAATCACAACAGGATTGATAAATAGCTGGGGAAATGTAATGTCATATATATGAACATCTGTCCCTACAGTATGATTCTCATGAAGTCCACAATGTCTAAAATGTCTAAGATGATCTCTATTTGAGTCATCTACAGCATGCCACTGGTATTCATCTTTTCCAAAATTGACCATGATATTTTAAAGTGGAGTATGTTTTTTTATAATGAATAGCAACTTGCAGAACAGGGAGCCTATTCTTGAAAGGTTATTACAAACTTCTTAGCCTAAGAGCAGTTCGTAGCCATACTATTAGAATCGATAAGAACTGTTCTTAGAGGTTCATAAGAACATTTTGAGAATAGGCCCCCAGATCTTTGCAGTTCGGATAAAATATGGCTGACCTGCAAGAAGAAATGCAATATTAGCACACATAACTGTGTTACTATGCAGTTTTATAACAATTTAATTAACCTTCTCCCTGCTGAATAAAATCAAAGTGTTCTATTTTTGCATGTGATCGGGCAACTTAAGTCACCTTCAGCAGGGAGAGGGTTAATAATCTCTTATCATCTAATGTCAAGCTTAAATACTTTGCTGTAAGTAGAAAATGTCAAAGTGTGAATCAACATTTTAAAGTTAAGAGTAGGAATACATACAGATAACCAAGTTGTAAACCGCTTCACACATTGATAAATACACCAAAGGAAAAGAAACAATTTGTATTATACATTATAACATATATTAAATGCTGTTTAGAACATCTAGTTTCTGATCGTAATTGTCATCTTGTTTACTATTTTCATATAGTAGCATCAATAAATAGTAATATAATGTCAGACTTCATGACATCACACACGGTTAGAGCTCCCTAATTTGCATAGTTATTAGTCAGGCAAAGTAGCACGATACACACAATATCTGTATAATTGCTTGTTCTCATAAACTTACTTGAAGTTAATTCTTATTACTGGTGATTTCAAGATTAATTGGTAACATTTTAATAAATACTATATTATTTTACATATGTGCACATAATATATGGCAAAATTAGGAGTATTTTAAGGTAAACAATGGCAAAAATGGTGTAAATAATGTCCATATTCAACTTTTCATTAGATGATAAATAATAATATGTCAGCTCCTTCTCTGAGTAGCGATCCTAGGTGTGAAATAACTGAATATTATCAGATCAATCTGCAGAAGATCTTCTATGATGGGCTCCCACTGTGACATAAAACAATAACTCTTTGTTTGACAATATCATATAAATACATCAATGCATTCATACATATTTTATTGTTTAGGATTTCATTGGCAGGTGCATCAGTGACATGGGGAGTGTTAATTGTTGTTCAGTGGTCAGTATTGCACAATAGATATGGCCCTATGATGTAATACAATACAGATGGATAAAATGCAAGTTGGGAATTAATATTTCCAGTAGATATAATAATATTACCATTGTTTTACAACAATACAGGACTCGGTTGATACTATAGCTATTCCTGAGGATTGCTTGTATATTAGTGCACTACATCACAGCGGTAATATTTCACCCATACACAGTGTTCGAAATTACCACTGACCCGCTGGCCCGGCCATTTCGTCCAATGCTAAAGGTATCTTAAGGGCCAGTAGATATTCATGTGTTTTTTTGTAAACATTTTGTTATTTGTATCATTATTTGGGCCAGTAAGTTTTAAAGGTAAGTTTCTATCGCTACCCATAGGCTACACAACAATCTTCCTGAGGAGAATACAAATGAGATGAATACATATATAAATAAAGTGCAAACAATTAATTCTCCATTACTATCAGTATCAGTACAATATGAAAAGTATGAAAACAAGTGAGTTAGAAACATGTAAATATATTAACCACTCAAGACTGTTTGTGACCGTTGTCTTGTTCTATATACACATGTATACCTAAACAGTGATTTTGCTTAATCCAACTAGAAGAAGCTTCTATACTATGATAAACAAGGTACTGTTAACAATGCAATGTTGTAGTGAAAATGAATATGAGGAAAATAATGTGAATAACAAATAATTCCTGTACACTAATACCTATTCACAGTTTGTCAACATACATCAAGTATTTTGTTTGGAGGTGGGAGAGTAAGTTAGGAATAGGAAGTATTTTCCGAGTGCAACATGATTTTCTAAAATGAAATCGGGTGAGCACCCATGTAAATCCACTATCAGTGCATACCACATGTAAATCCACTATCAGTGCATACCACATGTAAATCCACTATCAGTGCATACCACATGTAAATCTACTACTGTATTTACCCTAATAATTCAAACACTCCAATAGTTCCAACACCAAAATTAATTCAAAAGATATTCAGACCCTAAAAATACGAACATATATACGGTATAACAAAAAATTTCAAATCATATTTTTCTAATTATTTGTACACAATATCTTTCTCACAAGTTTTAAAAAACCCCGAGAGATATTGTTTTTTAATCCTTAATTTATTTACAACCATATGTTTGAAATTTAATTTGGTTGTCAAACACTGTGTCACTGATCGTTTACAATTTTCGTATTTTTCTAACAAATCAAATGGCTACAAATTTAATTATTTTTTCCTGGTCGAACTATTAGGGTAATTAGGGTAATGGAACGGTTGGACTTAAAGTACAGGTACAGGTTAAATCTTCAGTCACTAAGTTAACATTGTTTATCAGTCGTCAACTGGATGTCTGTGTCTTGAGATAGTCTTCATAGCCGAGACATGCCTGCTGCATGATAGTTAAAAACTGTGGGACACCCGTCTGAAAATATACAACCAATATAAGACACATGTTATTGTTACTAAGTTATTCGAATATATGCACACAATATGTACTGAATTCATATGATCAAAAATATGTATACACTTGCATCCGTACACACACACACACACGCACACACACACACACATCATTAATATTATCAATTTTGGACAAGTTTTATGCATGCCCCTTTTGCAAGAGGGGTCAAAATGACTTGTTGATCAGTTATACACTTGAACATCGGCTAATGTACTAATTCCTTAAACAAACTGCAGCATACCTTAGCGCCCCAGTTGATCAGGAAAGTAGGAATCATGCCTCCAGGGTTGTCATAATAGTGCATGAATGCTGCAACATTAAAATACTTTACATCAGGAATTGGAATGGTAATTATATTCCTAGGATCCAGGAAAGAGATGAATAATTCTAATTATTCTAGTCATCCGTAATATTGAAAAGATATGATTCAAAGTAATAAGGTATATTTATACATGGGGTAGACATGGTAGAGTATATTATAGAGTATACTATGTATCATGTATAAGAGTTTATAAACATTCATATTATATTGTACAGATAGAGATCATTCTACCCAAACATATTTAATTAGAGATGGACTCCTTTTGAGAAATAAAACCTCATGGCTCCCTGATTCAGAACAGAGTTATCCTATCTTTTAGGACCGACATATGTGGATGGATTACAAACAAATGCGTATGTGCGACATACATGCACACACACATAAGCCCGCATGCGTACACACACACCTTGAGTTCCACCCTTGCCGTCAGACATGAGGGCAGCACTCTGGAAGTAGTCACACACTCGCACAACACCGGACTGTTCCGGAAATTCTGGCACCGCCACGCTGTTTGCCAAAACCACCCAGATGGTCTTCCCTTTGTACTCTATCTCACGCAGCTCACGAGAATACACATACTTTAAAAACAATAGTCAAGGAAGCCACAATTCAAAGGATTGATAAAGTACTATTAAACATATGGACATACTATTATGATATACAGTAGACCTTGCATATACCGGCCTCGTATAAACCAGACACTCGCCTATAATGGACTGAATCTGAAGTCCTGGTCCCGTCTAACGCTAATTACGGCATATGCGTATAATGGATTAAAATATCCGGTCTCAATGAGTACCAGTACGTTATATGCGAGGTCTACTGTAATATGTAAACATATTAAATTTATTTTAAGCATCAGCCGTAAGGCTATGCTTGGCAGGTTTACTGCAACATTCATGTTATAGGTTTCCTCCTGCTCTAAACTGACAAGCTGTGATATAAGTGAAAGAATCTTGAAACTGACTAAACCCCAATTTAAAAAATAAATAAATAACATTCTGACTATAAAAAGGATACATCTCTGTTGGACATGAAGAAAGGAAAGTTTATATTCCAGTAGATGACCTCTTTTTCACCGATCTGTTTTACAGTCAACTCTGGAAAATGAAATGACTATTATGATTATTGATGTACGTAGACATTTGTGTTTTATAGAATCATAATGATTTAAATAGGAACTGTATTTATCATAATTATTTTGATCACATAAAAGGTCATTCTGATACAATACCAAAAGGTGTATGATGGAGACACATGCAGTGACATTAGATCGAGATTCCTCTAACCGTACTGCTGACCATAAGAGACCTTTTATATATGGTATGGTCAGTCTACATATATAAAAAGTCTCTTATGGTCAGTTGTACGGCTAGAGAAATCTTGCGCATCATGGAATTTGGTCTTGTGACCCATTATCTTCATGGCACAATGAATACTAATGACTCAACATTCATTTCTTAAATACATGTGTACTGGGCCCGTATTAGGCCATGTTTATGTCCTCTGTGGAATCAAATATGCTACGATCAAAATCTCCGCTATATGCACCCACAGATAGCGGAGATTTTGACCGTAGCATATAGATTCCACAGAGGACATAAACATGGCATAACTTAAAATGAATTATTGTTTGTTTTTACAAACCTTTAACATAAGTGTCCCACTTCTTCCTATACTCTATGTCCATATAAACTTTGGCACAAATGTCTGGAGAAACATCTCTCATGAAACCATAAATTTTATATTCATACAGTCCAGACGACTGAAAAAAACAATAAGAAAAGTAAATATATGAAGATGCATTTATTTGCTATTTATTATTTTATTAGTTATTTATTACAGACATGTTGAACAAAATTACAAGTTATTTAAGTTTGTTAATTATTGACATTTTGATCTACAATGAAAAAAAATAAGATTAATTATGATCAATATTTTTATCTGATGTTAATTTGCAAAATTGGCAAACTACGTTGCTTTGCATAATCATAATAAATAGACTATATTTAAGTATACACGTAGATGAGATTTATGGTTCCTATGATATCCTATCTAACAAACAGCTGATAAGCATAAACAAAGGGTAACAGTCTACCTCCGTGTACTTCCTGTAGATGGTTACATCATGAGACTCGACGAAAAATTCCCAGCCTTCGTCAACTGGACGATGTTCCTGAGACTCGGACCCCACAAGTTCCTTGCAGGCGACGTCGTATTGTGCGTCTGTGAACATCTTTAACCACAACTGGAGCTGCTGCAACGGCTTGTGATGTTTCTACGCGATAGCCTAAATCATAATGACCCGAGTGCACATGTTGTGACAAGCGCGTGTTGTCACGCACTTTGTTTACTTCCTGAAACCGGCTAAGGGAAATCACTCAGCAACCGATCGCTTTTAGCACTGTATGTTGGTTACTAATAACGTGGGTTCTATCCCCGCTTCTTGCTTTTGTTTTTCATACAAAATTTCAGGCTTTTATTATTTTTATTATATATATTTATATTAAAACAAATGTACGTCTATGAAAATACACTGTAATAAGTTGATTTTTACTATAATAAGTTTATATCTCATGAAGATCGAGGTAGATCTATTCATTTTATGAATGCTCAATAGAAAACGGTCTAAATGCCAAATGTGTAGAACCATGTCATGTTATATCCTAATTCTGGCATAGAATATATATATTATGCCAGAATAACCTATTCCAGTGTGTCATTGACCATTGCATTGATTTTAATGAGCAGGGGAAATGTTCACCCACATGAGACGATAGACTAATGAAATAATGATTGTTCTCTAGGAAATCTGTTTGAGGATAAATGGTCCGATTCATGTGCGGGACAGAATAGCATCTGAAGTACCATATGAATATGTGCACCATATATAGTCCTTGTTCGTACTATAATTACATTACTAATTTACTAGCAGTACACGTGTTATTCATGGTATGGTTTATTCATATGAACATACAATAACAATAATTTTCTTTGTACAAATATGCCATTGCCATTGTCAGTGTGTGCATAGACAATTACATTAACTTGATCGTGTGTTCGTCGTGGGTTCATCAACTTTGTTCCTGCATCATTGACCACAATCAGTTCATCACAATCATGTATCATTGAGAACCACTTACGGAAGAATCTAGCTTGTATAATATCGTATCCAACTTAACAAACCGACACAGTAGGCTTGTGTATAGGCCTATACATGCATATTCACTTCCGGCGATGTGTACTACCTGCAGTTCTTTCTGGTAGAATTTGATGCACGAGTTTCTCATGAAGCCCTCTGCAAATACAGTGAACCGTGTCATTTTGCTTCTGTTCCTGACTCCTCCATGGAGACCTCGTCAATATGTTTGGAGTAGGGTTCAGTCGCCGAGTCGGAGGACGCCATGAAGCCAAGGAGGCTGGTCTTGCTCTTGATGAGAAGACAAGCCACAGCCACGAGCAGCAACACTACGACCGCGGCCACCAATATGCCAGCAATAGCGCCACCCGATAAATACGTGTTCGAGCCTGGAAATAAATGTCAATACATTCAGTAGGCCTACTTAGGATGCAAACAGTGACGTAATCCTCGAAACCACGGCCATTATGACATTTATTTCGAGGATGACACTGACGTCATATATGAGGATATTTAATTAATAGGTTCTATTAAAACCCAAAGTTTATAAAATGATACTTGGAATATAACATACTCGAAGATCGTACATAGTGATTCAAAGTATAAACAAAACATCGATAATATACCTGTCATTTCTGTATACAGACGGATTAGCGACTACATGTATTATAAGAGCGGAAATGTACTGATAGTATGTATACGGTTATACCTGGCTATTTTCTGTTATCTTTACTTGATTACAGATGGACGATGTCCTTGTTATATCTTCTATATAGGCCTAATTATGAGATAGCTGCAGATCTGTAGCTATAAGATGCCCGATTTACTATTTTGCTATCTAATATGAGACTATATAGCCATAACAGATAGCACAATAGTAAACGGGCCATCTTATAGCTACAGATCTGCAGATAAATTATTAGACTGTATCCTATAGATACACTGTAGATATTGCATGTTGCCATGTAGCCTATATATAATCAGCGTCAGTGGTAGCAACCTGAATGATCTGATAATCAAAAGTGTGTGGGAATGTTTCCTGTGACCGTACATGAATACTATCTTTATCAAAACGCCTATACATAAATAAATGCATGGTTATAGCATATGTTGTACGAAGGGCTCACTTCCAACGCAGTCATCGAAATTCTTGTGTTTCTTGTGTTGTAAAATGATGTTGAAAATAAAAGACCATGTGTGTGTGTGTGTGTGTGTGTGTCTGTCTGCGTGTGTCTCTCTCTCGCTCTCTCTCTCTCTCTCTCTGTCTCTCTCTCTCTCTCTATCTATCTATCTATCTCTCTCTCTTATACACACGTATTTTGTTATAATTGTATGTTCTATCACCTTTTCTCCGACGCATTGCCATAATTAGTCTGTCAGTACCAGCCGATGCTTGCAGGTTTGTTGCAACATTTAGCCTAGTGCTACAGATCTTCAGTGCAGGTTTTATGAATTTACTGAAGTTCCAGTCCTAAATTGACAATTAAGTGGTGAATAAATGAAAGAATCTTGAAAGCGGTTCTAATCCCAAATTGAAAATAAGTAAATAAAGTTATCAAATGTCCCAATTATGACTTTTATTCATGTTCTATCTACCCAAGTATCGTGATAACAACATACAATGATAATATGAACCTTTAAAGACGCGTGATTATCGATAAATTAAAGGCATAATATCACAGATGTTTATGGTTGTGTTGGACTAGTTCTTAGCTACAACTGCAAAATCCATTCACTTGACATACATAAAATCATGTTTGTACTTCCAAAAACCTTTCCACCGCTGTTTGGTAGTCACATATATAGTGCAACCCCCTGTAGTCTACTGATAGACAACCTGAATATGGTCGTATTGTTATTTTCTTCATTAAGTCAATACAAGGGGACATAACTTGCACTTAAACATAACACGCACGGATGTTCTCCCTGAAAAATTTCCTGATATCTATAGAAATAAAACCCATAGTAGTGTGGTCCGGGGATGTTCTCCCAGAAAATCTCGAAATGTAGGCATAACAAAGTGCGAATTCCTGTTATCTATAGAAATAAAACCCACAATGTTATCTATTGTGGTCTGGATTCTTGGGGTGTTCTTCCAGAAAAGTTCGAAATATGGTATGGGGCGTTCCCCGAAAATTTCGAAATGTATAGGCATAACAAAGGGCGATTTCCTGATATCTAAGAAATAAAACCCATAATGTTCATAGTGTGGTCTGCGGGTGTGCCCCCAGAAAATGTCGAAATGTAGATTTCCTGATATCTATGGAAATACAACCCACAATGCTATCTATTGTGGGCTAGCTTGCATTTGGTGGTATGCGCCCCGAAAAATCGTGGTCTGGGGTTGTGCTTCCAGAAAATCTTAAAATGTGGTCGGGTGTGTTCTCCGAAAATTTTGAAATGTAGAAATAACAAAGTGCGATTTCCTGATATCTATAACAAAAATAAAATAAAACACAGTGTTATCTAGTGTGGGTGTGCGTCCAGAAAACATTTTGATTTTTTTTTTTTACTTTTTTAAATCCACCTTTGAATCCGCCCCTGAGTGTACATGGTGTAGAAAGAACACAAAATACACGATAGCGCTTGCCGCCAAAAATATTGTTATGAAATGGTCACATGACCCAAGCTCTTGCATGAGGCGCGCAGGGATATTTGAATGCTGTCAGACAAGGTTAGTAACGGTACTTTTCTTCTGTGCTCATTGTATGGTACAACACAACTTAACCATCATACCCGGTGTTTAATAGCAGTTATTACCCGAATATATGCCACCATCGATTGGATAAACATCAAATACATTGTGCAACAATGTTCAAGAACAAAATCTATCCAATGAACGGCGGATTTCTTTTTCGGAGTCTTTCAATCATAATTTTATTTGGAATCCATGTTTGTAATGGAAGATGATAGGTATTAAATACTGCATGGGATAAACGGTTGTTCAGTAAATAATTTCATTGATTTCAAATGTAATTTTCGAAGAACTTTGCATTTGTTGTTCGTCAGTCGTGGGGCGTGCCAGACAACACGTGACCTGGCCGTCTGCTACTTCTAGACATGAAACTATTTCAAAACATGTCCAACATTTCATTGAAGAACTAACTAAATAAAGTACACTTGAAGTATTGATTACGATTATGGACTACAAATGGTTAATGAACGCACTACGAAGAATGTTTGAAGTCTTCATTCACATAAAGTCAAATGATGACAAGTTTGTAGGCTCTGTATGTAGATCTTTTAGCAAGCACTTTTTCATTTCAATGTAATACTTTGGTTAGCGATTAGAATAAAATGTGTTCCGTCTATACATTATTTATTTCATTTCTGCATTGAAGGATTGATGTCTACAAACTACTCATTGCTAAATGACTTGTTAATTCCAGGTGGTACAGATGACAGAAAGACAACTGAAAGCAAAGGAGCAGATAACAAAAGTGAGGTTCTCTGCTATCATGCCAATGGCATAAAGATAGCTAGGGGTAGCTAGGGATATTTCTCAATGCATATTTGTTTCCTGTAACTGTATATTTGTCTATTTTACCAATTAATTTAAAAGTAAAGGACCAGTGCGGTTCTCTACCATGATAACTATCAACAAAAACAGGGAAGAACATGGTCTCCTGCATTGTTTCCTACAATTTAACCATAATATATCTTGCCAATTAATGTATATTAATGTTTCAGCTTGCGAATGCAGACTGTGTGGCCAAGGCCTTCATCATGTCAGGGTCAGATCCTCCCATTATTGAGGTCAAGTTCATCAATGACTACATAGGTCAGTATGGTGATCCTCCCTTTTAACCTTCCTTCTGTTGGAGGCAACTGGAGATGTCCTATTGTCCAAAGATTTTTCATTGATCCATTTGGAGGTGTATCCGAGGACTGCCAATCCTTGGATTCCAACTCAAGTTGCTGGAATATGAGTCCACTGCTCTACTGAGCCAATGTGGTAACTCCCCTGGCCAAGACCAGTAGGCGCATGTTAATTATCTCACATGGATACAGAAATATATAGCTCATTTGATCTATTGCCTGCCATAATGGTTTGTAAAGTCCAGCAATTCCCTTCATCTCTTCATGGAAATTTGACTTTCAATTTCGAACTTACTTTCTACAGGTCTTTTAACTTTCTCCATGCTGGAGGCAACCATATATGCCCTAAAGAGGAGTCCTTGTTCATAATCCAGCAGTGAGATGGTCAAATTAATATTTTGGCCATTAGCCCTAGGGCATTTCCACTTCAACTAGCAGGAACAATTATATATTCACAGTTTCATATGTTGCCAAAGATAACATAATAGTCAGCAATAGAAACTAACTTTTAAACTTATTAGCCCGAATAGTGATAAATTAATAACAAATGTTGTGAATTTCTACTAGTCCTTATATAAGGATACCTTTAGCATTTGGAGAAATGGCCCGGGCTTGAGGACTAGTGTTAATTTTGATCCCTGTGTATAGTGTAGTGCCATCATTGTGAGGAAGGCTGTTACTTGTAAAATGTCTTCTTTTTATCATATTTTGATAAATACTTCATTTACTGTAGTAATGGACTATTTAGACTTATACTTTTCTGCTTCTCTCTTTTTTCAGGCAAAGGAGTGTTTGCCACAAAGAACATTGACAAAGGAGACTTTCTGCTGGAATACCAAGGAGAGCTCATCACTTATGAGCAGGGCTTGGCAAGAGAGAAGGAATATGACCTGTGCAAGGCTGGCTCGTTCATCATCTACTTCAAGGATGTAAAGGGCAAGAGATGGTGGTATTTGTTGAATAGATAGCATGTTGCTATCATCAAGCCCAAACAATGTGTTTGAAATTTACTAGAAAAATAATCTGTCCTGAATAGAAAGCTAAATTTTCAGCTAACTGCATGAGGAATAAATTCCTTATCCAACCCTGCTGAAAAGGTGCCTGTTTTAATTCAAACATTGCTAGCTACATTTTTAAGTTACATTTTAGGTATCAATACAATATTAAGGACTACTTGCCTTAATTGATTCCTATTTAGCAAGATGTGCAATATATGCAGAATTTAAAATAAAATTTAAATATCTGACAATATCCACTATTTCATCATAGTATGTCATTTTCATCACAATTATATAATGTTATTGTCAATATGAAATTTAATTGTGTATGGCTGGAAGATCTCTGGATATAAATCTTCAAATCACGATCAGCAACACTGATATCCCTATGAAAATTTGAATAGTATAGAAATTGTATTTGATATTTCTCACATCTAAAATTGTCTCCACTTCAGCGTTGATGCCACCAATTCCACCGGCATGGGGCGCTACGTTAACGACGGCTGGAGGGATGACAAGAACTGCATCCTCAAAATTATCCAGTGTGAAAACAAACCTCACGTGTGCATGTTTGCAAACTGTGACATCAAGAAGGGTGACGAGCTGCGATTTGACTACAGTGTTCAGGACTTGCCATGGAGGAATGCAAGTATATTAGGAGAAAGAAATGCAATCACCATAAATTAATTGGTTAACTCTTTATGCTGGAGGCAACTGGAGATGCCCTAAAGAGCAGGGCCTCTGCTTAATCCAGCATGGAGAGGGTTACTGCTGCATATTACTACATATTATGTCTAATAACTGGATTAATTCATGATCCAGATTGTCACTAACACTATTAATTTTGCAGCCCACAAAAAATGGTACATTGCCAAAAACACCTTCAAAGTCGGCAACACCAAAAGCAACCACCAAAACGGCGACACCGAGGAAGAAAAGTCAGACGAAAACAACACTTACTAAAAAGGCCTGCCGGAAACAAGCATGTGGCAAGTGTGACCACTGCAAAAGGACAGATGATTGTCTACAGTGTGTCATGTGCTTGGTATGTTAAATCTGTACACGAGTTAATTGAGACTGGGATGTGTGTCCAACTTCAAATTAATTATTTAGAATGACTGTTCTTGAACTGGTAACAATGCTGCAGACCCACAAGAAACTAATACTTTCATTGAGATATATTATGTTGACAACCTAAAATCTGTAGTCCACACATAATATTTACATATTGAACAATTATTATTTTCCCTTCAGTGCTATCCTACTTATAATTTCAGGATAAGAAGAGCTATGGTGGAAAGGGCCTGAGGAAACAGAAGTGTCTTATGAAGACATGTACATCAAAAATATCACAGGTACATATGTACTGCCATAATGTTTGACCACATGTTTAAATGACCATCCTTCTTTTCTGCTTCGTCGCAAATGGGTGAAAGATTCCCGCAGCGACGTTAAACTTCATATTTACTCACTCACTCTTTTCTGCTATTCTGCAATGCTAAGGTCTTTTAAACAATACCCCTTTTCACTATTAGTCCCCTTTACTGAATCCTATTTCGGCCCATTAAGAACATTTCTATGTATAATGTCTTTCAAATAGTAATTGTTTAATTTGATCAGTCAGAGACCTGGACAAATTAGGGATGCACCTTCCCTAATAGCGACCGCACACTAGCGATTTCCGTCGCGTTTCAATCGCCTAGTGTGCGGTGCTCCAAATATCAAAACATGTTAGATATTGTGCGATCGGTCGGTGAGACTAAAAATCGCAGTCATTGGCCAGCGCACACTTGCGAGTTTCCGTCTGCTGACAAAAATCAGCGACGGAAATCTTTAGTGGGAGAGTGATGTTACTGTATTAGAACTTTATGGTGTTTTTTTGTTTATTTTTAAAGCTCTGTATTGGCCTTGAATCTTTTGACAATCTCAAGTTAATAAAATGTGGGGTTGGGGGATAGTCATGTTCGTCTACCACCCCATCCACTAATAAAAACTAAAAAAAAGTAGTTTACTATGACAATAATGGACCTATACGTGTATGTTGTTTTCATTCAGACTCCAACTAAAGTGGCACTACCATTTGTAAAAAAGTCAACGAAAAGAAAAGGTACTGGACAAGCCAATCGGTGTGAATATCTTCAGGTTGATCCTGACCCGGGCAACACAACAGAAATATTTGACACTTCTGTTCCTCCTCAAACAGCTGTCAAATCGTCCAGGTAACTCAATTCTATTTTCTCAGAAGCCTTCTCCAAATTCTGAATGTCGATGTGTCTGATTATTGTTTTAATTCAAATTAATTTCAAATTCCCATGTTTTGTGAAACAAGCTAGGTCTGAAAATGTATACACATGCTTAATATTGTTTTGCAGTTCAAGCGAGCAAAATGAAGAGGAAGATTTTGACATTTCTGTCAGGACCATTGCTGGCAAGGTTAGAATGTATCTAAATATGCCTTGGAAAACACTTGTGAGCAAATATCAAGAAATAATATGGATATAGTTTGGGTCCTGTCATGTTAATGTAGCCGGGTGCGATATAAGATGCTCCTACTGGTCTCGGCCAGAGG